>CM021100.1:46612298-46633964 GCA_007115665.2 Sequoiadendron giganteum
GCATCATACTTGATTAAATAAACTAATTTATTTAATTAAAGTCCTAAAGGTCCTCTCATCTAATTTAATAAATCAAATTGATTAAATCAAATGTCAAAACCCCTAAATCCTCCAAGTTAATTAATTTGAATTAATTAACCCATAATCCTAATTACCCATCCTCTGTTGGAAATATGTGCCTCACTCTTGCTGACCTGAACCTCCTGAAAGAGTAAATCGATGAGACACCTAAGATATCCTATCAACAAGCTATTAAGTCCTAAAGGATTGAAGTGTTCAGATTGATGTGCCATGTGATTTGTCTTGCCAAGGATAAATATCATAGTGACTTGAACTGTCGGCATGAGTTCTCTATTTCATATCGGTTGTAGTTATTTGGTTGATGAGGTTCATCGATGAGACTCTTGGCAATCTAAGGAATGTATGTGAAGTAGCCTAGATGAGTTTTGTTATGACTTTGGCTGATGTTCGAATTAGGGTGACATTGGTCGTCGGGATGACTTGTGAATGTCACTCTGGTGCTTGTGGTTTGGCTAAAGCATTTTCTCAGGAAGACTCTTGCCGAAGTGAACTACACCAGGATGACATTGGTCTTCGGGTAGACCTGCAAATGTCAGACCGACTATGTTAGTCTGGTCGACGGGTCTGTTCAGTGTAAGTCTTGTTGATGAACAAATGGTCAGGCTGACACGAGACTTTGAAATGCATCATACCGATAGTGGATCTCTATTTGATGTAATTTTTTTGGTGTACGTTTGGCTGAAGGTTCTTGGTCGGTGTGACATGGTCCATTAGGATTATTTCTCAGGATTGGTCCAATGGTGTTGGTCATGCTGACGTACTTCATTGGTGTGAGTCTTGCCTATGTATAGATGGTCAGGCTGACACGATACTTTAGAATGTATCTTATTGATAGTGATGATCTAGTTGATGTGATCTGATAGGTATGAGTCTAGCCAATGGTGCTTGGTCAGTGTGACATTTTTCTTTGGAATGACCTATGAATGTCACTATGTGCTTATGCTTGTATTGATGAACTTCATCGGTGTGAATTTTTTCGATGAAGGTGTTTTGTGTTGAATGTCATCAGGGTGACTTTCAAGTCTTTCAAGGATAGTGTTGTTCTTGCTAATGGTCTATTCAGTTTGACGTCAGTGTGACTCTTGGTGATGTGTGTGGTCTTGATGTTCTTTTGGAACATCATAGAGACCTGAACTATCATTTTGACATCTGAGACACTCGTCGATAGAGTTGATCATGACGATGGAATAAAAGGTCGACGATGTTTGAATGGAACTATCTTGGTGGAATTCTCAGGTGTATGATGACCATTGGTGGACTGTGTTGAGTTGGTGGTGATCGTTCTAAGACCGGTGAGATCGATGTTTTCTCTACAGAGAACTTAACTGAACTATTTGTACTATGATCGAATCAACCTTGTTGTTTGTGAACCACCAAAAATGAGGAAGGGAAATATGATTCTCCCAATGATCCTCTAGGTTTTTCACCTTAGAAGCTAACTATGGGAGATATATGTCTTTCACACCTTTTCATCTTAGGGTTCATTCAAAGGGGGTTAATGGATTAACGTGATGTGTGTGTGGAGTGCCCTAAATTCTATGATATAAATGAAATGAACTAAAACTAAAAGCTAACTATGAATGCAAAACCTATGAAATGTAACTATGTTTGAATACACATTGAGATATACAAGTATGTACAAAATAACCTAAGAAGTACGAACAAATTGTTACAAAAATGGATAAGGTTGAAGAGGTGTGCACTAGGAATCTTGTAGGGGCTAGAAATGCTACTGGATTTGATGTTGAAGTCGAAAGGCACACTTGTGCCAAGTGGGGTGACCTAGTCCTTCTTCGAGAAAATTCTAGAAAATTGGTCTGGAGCACGTTTCATCCAAAAGGGTATCCAGATCTACAAAGAATTTTGAAAACTATTCTTAGTGGGACTATGTTTCCCAAAGTGGCAACCTAGTCCTCTTTTGAATTTTTGTGAACCAAAAGATGGGATCTGGGGCCTTTGACCTATGTTTTCTACTCCTTTAGGTATTTGGTCCCGAAAGTGAAGATTCTAGTTTGTGGAAGTCTTCCAAGATTCAACTTGGGTTTCTCCAACCTTAGTGAGCTTGGATGAGTTTTTGAATGATCTTCAAGCTCCTAATGCACCTAAATTTGCAAACAACACAAAGAGAGAGAGAAGAAAATGTTGGATGTTAGGATATGGGGGCTTTCCTTGGTTAAGCCCCTTGGTAGATAATTACATCAAATGATAAAACAAAGTAAGAAAGCATGAAATGTGAAGCAATGGATTTACTTACCTTGTCATGATGCAAGATCTTGAGTTGGAACAATGGAGCTTCAACCCTTGGATGCTTCAACAATGATGTCTTGATAACTTAGAATGTGAAACCCTAGCTTGCTTGAGAAGAAGGACGAGAGATAGAGAGGTAAGAAGAGAGTTTGTTGAGAAGAATGTGGGTACCTAATGATAAATTATGGTTTTAAAGCTTATTTGTACTGGTTATGCCCTAATTTTCCCAAATAACACCACATGGGCTAACCTTAGGATTTTAGAGACCAAAATCCTGACAAAAATTAAGTTTATTTCAATTTTTATGCCACATGGGACTAGGCCGGCCAAGGTGGAAACCTAGTCCACCTGGGCATTTTTCATTGCTTTTTAGAGATTAAAATGTCATTATTTATGTTTGTCGGGATTGTCTTCTTAAAAACACACTAAAGTTGGACCTATAAGTGTATTAAGGGGTCATTTTGGAATAATAAGGTTATGACGAGCCTGGGAAAGCGTGAAAACATTTTACAAAACCTTACAACACTTTGGAACAAGGCTTGGAAATGGGTGAAAATTTGTTGAAAAGGGTCCAAAATCCATAGGAAAAGGTCCAAATTAGTGAAAAGTGTCAAAGTTTAGACTTTTTGGTGACACATTTAGTGCCCACTTTAGTGAGAGTATGAACTTTCTTCAAACTCACACTAAAGTAGCCCAATGGAGATGGTGAGGAATGACAAAGAAGAAGGGAAACGAAGATGAAGGAGGTGGTCAAGCCCCCAAGGATATGAGATTCTAAGTCAAAAAGACATCAATGCAAGAGGTACATTCAAGGGTGAATGTATTACAACAAAACATGATACATGATCATGTGATGACAAGGATTGCTATGAAGAGAACAGGTGAAAAGGATGTACTCACTTTGGGGCCACATAATATCAGGTCGTCTACAAGGTGAGAAGTCCCAAAGAAGGTGGGAAACATACACACAGTTGGTATGTACTCACAAAGGTGGCTATGGGGAAAGTCGTTCCACTTGTTGGGCTTCCCGCTCAAACCATACCAAAGTTATACCTCGTGATAACTTTGATAAGGCACCACAAAAGAAAGTGATGTTTGTAATGATTTTCTTCAGTGGGATTTTTCTTTGTTTGTGTGATATCTCAACCTATGGAACATTATGCATAATGTCACCAAGAGAGGCAAAGTGAAAATGCACTCATATTGTATCCAAGAGAGGCAAGGGCTCATATTGTATGCAAAAGAGGAAAAATGCAAATGTCTCATCCTGAGAAACATTGTGTGTAATATTTTCAAGAGAAGGAATTACAAGAAAAAGAAGATCACATAATCAAATGTGAGTGGTGATGTATGCTCCCACTTTAAAGGAATTGCGAAACACCGTACTGTGAGAAATTACTTTAAAGTAGAAGAGGACGAGAACATGAGAACTTGTTCAGAAATCCCTATGCTGAGTCATCTTTTTTTGATAAGCTACATCATGAGAAGGGATGTATATCACATGTGATTCAACTTAAGACAAGTCATCCACATCCCAAGCTTGCTCTTATATGTTCATGAAATATTAACGACAAGTCAAGTTTGACAACGATAGGTGACATACAAGGGAAAAGGCTCATGAACCCCTTGCTCCCACTTAGTGCAGGACAAGAGTGAGCCGAAAGGAATGAGGGAATGCAAGGGAGAGTGAAAATTCAATATCAATTAGAGGAATTAGGTGCCCCCATAGATGGAAGAACACCGAGCTCCCTAAGATGTTGAAGTTTACTACTCAAGGCCTTACACTCATTAGTGTGATGACCATGAACTCGGTGATAAGAAAAAAAAAGGAATGTTTGTGGTAGTTCATTTCTTTTGAGTGCGAGGAGGAGGGGAGATCAAGTGATCTTGGAGGAGGCTCAACAGGGTATCTTCTTGATCGAGGGGAGAAGGTGGTCCTTGGCTTGGAAACAAGCAAGGATCTTTCTTAGTAAAGGATGGCATACCTATGGAAGGCTCTATGGATTGTTAGATTTTGTGGACTCCTTTGGAGGAGTGTGTAAAATCTGAATCAAGAGGAGGTTGTGAGATGACATTGGCTTTAAGTGAAGAGTCCTTTGTTGGTTTCAAAGGATCATTTTTTAAGTTTGGATTAGAAGGGTCATGATGGATAGTGTTGGTGTTGGAAGAAGGTTTGATGATTGCAATGAAAGGACAAAATCCAAGACCATGATGAGATGTTTGCGTAGGAGGCTTGATAGGGTTTTAGATACCTTGTTTGTTAGTAGCACAACATTTTCCACTATACCAAAGTTGTTTCATGATCTCATAACCTTTTCCATAAAAAAAATTTCAGATTTTTTGGATCGTGTGAGGGTTCATTATTGGTTGTATTGGTGGCTAAATTAGTTAGGGTGGATTCTTTCGAAGGATCAGCCGAATCTTATGTTAAAAATACTATGTTTCAATTTGGAGAGGTTGTTCTTGTGATCTTGGTTTCTCCTAGTAAAGGTGGGGTGAAGTTTAAGGAATCCCATTCAGCATCAAATTACTTTGGTTGTTCATGGTCTACATGTTGGGTTGGTGTAGTGGTGAACAGTTTGTATTTGTTTTTCTCAAGGTCTAAGACACTATAAGGTTAAGGATCAGTGTCACGTGTGTACACTTTGTTGCTGTATATGTACTTCATCTTTCGATGAAGAGTGGAATGTACACCATTGATTGCATTAATCCATGGTCTACCCAAAATGAGGTTAGATGAAACATAATTTGGAATAACATGGATTGATGTGTCTAATGTGGAAACTCCAACTATAAGAGTCAAAGTGATCACACCAAGTGGATTTTGTCTGATAGTGTCAAATCTAGTGAGAGATAAGGAGGAAGGTTGGATGGTTGATCAATCGATATGGAGCCTATCTAAGAGATTGACACTACACACATTGATTATGGAGCCATTATCAACAAGGGTTCGCTTGATCCCTATGCTTTTGTATTGAGATATGATCATGAAGGATTTAGCTTCATTTCACACGTCCAAAGGAGGGAGCTCACTTTGGTGGAAAACAATGTTAGCGTTCAAGCCTTGAATCATAGCTGCAATGTCATTGTTTTGCACATTATAAGGGACAAGAATTTTTTGTAAGGCTTCCTACATCATGTTGTGATAGTGAGGAGAGGCTTGGATAAGGTCCCATAAAGATATTTTTGTGGGAGTATTCCTTAGTTGGTCCACAAGGTCATACTCCCTAAGGAAGGAATTGAAGCAAGGGGCAACAAGAAGAATAGAAGGAGATGAGGCTAAGGGTGTTGAGGTTGATGATTGGGAACATGGGTTATTGCGAGTGTAATGTATATGAGCAATGGTATCTTGACTCAGTTTCTGCAACACATTAGGGGTAGGAGGCTAGAGGGTAAGTTCAAGTTTAGAAGGTGGAGAAAGGATGAGTTAAGTTTGGATAATATTAACATCTCCTAGGGAAGGAGATTCTAATATAGGATCTACATCTTCTTGTAAGGGTATAATAATATTAACGAAATGATTGATGGTGGGATTATGAGGAGAGGAAGGATTAGGATAGTAGTCTATTTGATCATCAAAGGTCTCATGTTCTTGTTCCATACTATCAACCCTAGTAGAAGAGCTTGGAGAAGGTTAATCACATGCTTCACTACAAGAAGAGGAGGCATCAAGAGAAGTATCGCTATGATTTTCAAATAGGGAGGGAGGGTTGAGAGTCTTATGACTCTTAGGAGAAATATCTTCAAACACCAACATGTCCTCTTTGCATTGAGGAGGGATATTAGAAGAAGGGCAAGGTAATGTTTAGAAATGTGTTTATAATGTCATTTTCATGTATCAAAATATCCTCCCAAAGGGGATGAGGAGAAGAACAAGAAAGATCATCATGATACTCAATGATTGTACCTTCTTTTAGCAAGAAACCTTCGTCACTAGAAGGAGAGGTATCAAGAGAGGAAAAATTATTATCATCATTATTATCTATGTTTTTATTTACTTCTAACACATCATCCTCACAAATAGGAGAGATAGTAGGTTGTCTATGTTCAAGACAATTATTATTTTTTTCATTTGCTAGACTCTCATAACGAGGGAATGCATTGAAATAATGATTAACATGTTTATTTACTAACCTTTTATATACAATTTTAGAAAAGAATTGAAACTAACATGTTTTAAGAATGTACAATTCAATGTAAAGAAAAAAGGAAATACAAGTTTCAGATTGCAAAGAAGGCAATTTTTTGATTACACTATCAATGATGTGAAAATGAAAAGTTTGTAAATGCAAAATTGAAAATGTGCAATGCATGAAATGAGCTAAATTAAGTGAATTATATTGAAATACATGTAATAGAAACACAACCTATTGATACATGTATGTAATGGCACAAAATAGAAGCTCAAAATTAGGGTTTTCAGCTCTATAAAGGGTAGTTTCAAGAGCCTGAAGGGACTAGGTTGCCTAGGAGGGCGACCTAGTCCTCCTGGTGATTTTTTTGAGAGTTTTTCAAGATTTTTGAAATTAATTCAAGTGGTTTCTATATGGGGAATGTAGAACTAAGATGAAAATATAGAATTTTAGAGATATGTAATGACTAAAAATGCATAAATGCAACCTAATATGCACTTTTACTAATGCAAAATTTTGAAACCCTAGGATGCAATTTTACTAATGCAAGTTAATCTAAGGATTTTGAAGAACTCCAAATCAGAAAAGAAGGTGTAGGAAGGTTGGTTTCCCCAAAATGAACCACCAAAAATGAGGAAGGGAAAGATGATTCTCCCAATGAGCCTCTAGGGTTTTTCACCTTAGAAGCTAACTATGGGAGAATATCTGTCTTTCACACCTTTTCATCTTAGGGTTCATTCGAAGGGGGTTAGGGGCTTAATGTGATGTGTACATGTGGAGTGCCCTAAATTGTATGATCTAAATGCAATGAATTGAATGTAAAAGGTAACTGTGAATTTAAAACCTACGCAATGTAACTATTTTTGAATACACATTGAGATATACAAGTATGTACAAAATACCCTAAGAAGTATGAAAAAATTGTTGCAAAAATGGATAAGGTTGAAGAGGTGTGCACCTAGAATATTTTGGGGGCTAGAAATGTTGTTGGATTTGATGTTGACATCGAAAGGGACACTTGTGCCAAGTGGGGCGACCTATTCGTTCTTCAGGAAAATTCTAGAAAAATGTTTCAAAGCCTGTTTCAGCCAAAAGGGTATCTAGATCTACCAAGATTTCTAAAAAATAGCCTCAGTGGGACTAGGTCACCCAAAGTGGTGACCTATTCCTCTTTTGAATTTCTGTGAACCGAAAGATGGGATCTAAGGCCTTTGACTTATGTTTTCAGCTCCTTCAGGTATCTGGTCCTAAAAGTGAAGATTCTAGTTTGTAGAAGTCTTCCAAGCTTCAACTAGGGTTTCTCCAACGTTAGTGAGCTTGGATGAGTTGTTGAATTATCTTCAAGCTCCCAATGCACCTAAATCTGCAAACACACACAAAGAGAGAGAAGAAAATGTTGGATGTTAGGATATGGGGGCTTGCCTTGTTCAAGCCCCTTGGTAGATAATTATATCAAATGATAAAATAAAGTAAGAAAGCATGAAATTTGAAGCAATGGATTTACTTACCTTGTCATGATGAGAGATCTTGAGTTCCAGCAATGGTGGTTCAACCCTTGGATGCTTCAGCAATGATGTCTTGATGACTTAGAATAAGAAACCCTAGCTTTCTTGAGGAGAGAGAGAGAGAGAGGTGAGAAGAGTGTACTGAGAATAATGAGGGTACCTAATGATAAATTAAGGTTTTGAAGCTTATTTATACAAGTTATGCCCTAATTTTCTTGAAATAAGACCACCTAGGTTCACCTTAGGGTTTTAGAGACCAAAATCCAACAAAAATTAAGTTTATTTCAATGTTTATGCCACATGGTACTAGGTCACCCAAGGTGGTGACCTAGTCCACCTAGGCATTTTTCATTGCTTTTGAGAGATTAAAATGTAATTATTCATGTTTGTCAGGATTGTCTTCATAAAACACATTGAAGTTGGACCTATAAGTGTATTAAGGGGTCATTTTGGCATAATAAGGTGATGACAAGCATAAGAAAGCATGAAAATGTCTTACAACACTTTGGCACAAGGCTTGAAAATGGGTGAAAATAGGTTGAAAAGGGTCCAAAATCCATAGGAAAAGGTCCAAATGAGCGAAATGTGTCAAAGTCTACAGTTTTTGGTGAAACAATTTGATATACATTGTAGGGTGTATAGATAGAAGGTTGGATGTTCAAATGAATAGATCAATGGCTCTCAGATAGGTTGGGTTCAACATGGAATTTTCTCTATGAGTGTTCGAACTGTATGCTGATAAGCATTGTAATAGTGAGAATGTTGTGAGAGAGAATGTGAAGAATGTGAACCTATGAAGGCTGAGAGGTTGGGATGGCTGAGAGGCTAGTTGGGAGAGAGTGAGCAGTTTAAGGAGATGAATCTACACTAAGTGTTGTGTGAGGTTATTTTTACAGTGTAAGGATTCTGAACAATGTTATTGCTTGTATTCTCTAGATGAAACAAGATATAACTCTTGTAAAGGATATGAGCCTGAGATTGTATTGTAACTTTGTTTTTTGCTGAATAATACAATGGATTAATCTTTTAGAGTGGGTTTTTTTACCCGAAAGGGTTTTTTCCATGTAAATCAGTGTGTTCATTTATTTTTCTTTCATGTTGGTTGATTCTGTAATTTGAATCTATGCATAGTGTTGAATCTAGTTAAGTTTGCATGTGCTTTTCTCAAAAGGGTCAATGTGGGAAATCAACTACGCCAATTTCTACTTTATGGCATAGTAGTACGTGTCTTTGAGGTAATTTGAAGGAATTAAAATCACTAGAGGCACTAATGTTCTTAGATATTTCTTTCTGAGATGACCTGATTTTCCTTACATTCTCTAGGTTTTGACTCAACTTGGGTCATACCTAAACCCTTGACAAACCCACCCACTTGCACATGAAATTCATTTTATGTAATTATCTAATTACCCCTATTTTCCCTCACAAGGAATATTCTTTCATTTACTCCACTTATTTGACTTTCTTGCCCATCCATTTCCCTCCAAAATGTCTCAACCACATTGATTTAATGACTCTTAAAAATCCATTAATCTCTCTTACACTTCTCAAATCCTCAAACACTTGAACATTCTCCAAAATGTGCTCATTTCCCCTCCACTATCATGTTGACAAGTGGCACCTTTCCATTGGCTCATGTTTAGTCCCACATTCCTCCCATCTCTCTAACTTTCAAACCTTCAACCTATAAATACAAGGCACTTCTACTCGAAATCCATCCACAATCTTAGTATTCTCACTATACACACATCATCATGCATCTTCATCATGTTTTGGAAGCTTATCACAAGGGATTGGGAAAGGGTTCTCTTTTCACATCAAAGGAGAACCAATCCCCCTATGGGATTAAGGTTTGGTTCATTTTAGATAGACTTGCATTCTTTCTTTGTGTGATTTTATTATCATGTTTTCTTGTCTTAATATGATCAAGAATTTCATAGGGAGCTTGATTTTTCTTTGCTAACTTGGCTACTTCTCTTGTGTGTTGATCATGTTGGTATAAGGTCAAAAAATTGCTTTGATATTAGCAGCATCATTCTTTGAACCAATGCAATAGGTACATTTCTTCAAAGAGGGGAGAAATATAGACATTAAAATAATCTTAATAAACATCATGCATCTAAATTTGACTAAGTAACATTAATCAAATAAAGAAATTTATTTGATTAATTCACTAATATGCATCATACTTGATTAAATAAATGATTATTTTTAATTAAATTCTTAAAGATCCTCTAATCTGATTTAATAAATAAAATTGTTTAAATCAAATATCAAAACCCCTAAATCCTACATGTTAATTAATCTGAATTAATTAACCCATAATCCTAATTACCCATCCTCTAGGTGTTGACTCAATCTAGGTCAAACCTAAACCCTTTACTAACCCACCCACTTGCACATGAAATTCATTTTATGTAATTATCTAATTACCCCTGTTTTCCCTCACAAGGCATATTCCCAAGGAATGTTCTTTCATTTATTCCATTTATTTGAATTTCTTATCCAACCCATTTCCCTCCAAAATATCTCGAACACATTCAATTAATGACTTACAAAGCCATTAATCTCTCTTACACCTCTCAAATCCTCAACCACTTGCACATTCTCAAAAATGTGCTCATTCCTCCTCCACTAGCATGTTTACAAGTGGCACCTTTCCATTTTCTCATGTTTAGTCCCACATTCCTCCCATCTCTCCATATTTGAAACCTTCAACCTATAAATACAAGGTAGTTCTACTCCAGATCAATCCATAATCTTAGTATTCTCAGTATACACACATCATCTTGCATCTTCATCATGTTTTGGAAGCTCATCACAAAGGATTGGAAAAGGGCTCTCTTTTCACATCAAATGAGTAGCAATCCCCCTATGGGATGGAGGTTTGGTCCATTTTAGATAGGCTTACATTCTTTAATGCTTTCTTTATGTTCTTTTATTATCATGTTTTCTTATCTTAATGTGATCAATAATTTCATAGGGATCTTGATTTGTCTTTGCTAACTTGGCTACTTTTGTTGTGTTTTGATCATGTTGGCATAAGGTCAAAATCTTTCTCACACATGTCACAATATAAAATTTGAGGAAAATGTAGTATTTTCATATATCCATCATATTAAAGTGTTTTTTCGATGTAGTAACTTTGTAAGAAAGAAGAATCATGATTCTAGGATTCTTTTGGATGCCTTAGTCTAGTACCTGCAAATAGAAGAGAGGGGTATGTCAGTGGATGGGAAAGAAAAATTAGGAAGGAACCATAAAAAAATAGCAAGTATATGGGTAAAATCAATATAAACAATCTGAAACTTGAAATAATCAATAATATTTACGATTGGTTCATTGAATCTATCTATTGATAATAGAAAATTTTTATACTTACATGTATTTTTGATAGTTTTTAAGAAGCATGAGAAACATTGGATTGTGTTGGGGCATTAAACAATTTGAAATAGACAATGTAGAGTGCACTATTTTATTTTGAAGCCTATTGTATATGTGCAACATTATAAACAAAATCAGATAGATCTACAATAAAAGAGCTTAGACATCTACATATACATATACATATACATATGCATATACATATACATATACATATACATATATGTATACATATACACATATACATACATGCACATATATTATTTTTGGTTGAATTCTCATTGCAAGGTTCAAACAAATATGTTCTTTGAAATGTGCAAGAAAATATAATGATTAAGTTGCATTGTTGAAAGAGACATTGTAGTCTTCGTTCAAGAGAAGACTATAGTAAAAAAGTCACCCTTGGCTTGGTTCTCATTTTGTACATGGCTACATTTTTTGCCTTTCTGGATATTGGTTGTTATATGTGCGCATGTTTTGCAAACATATTTTTGCATACACATCTTAGGCATGGAATGTAAATAAAGTCATTTTGCATAGGTATTTTGCATAGATGATCAATTTATTTTTCATTTATTCTTGTTATATGTTTCTATCTTTGGTGTTACACCCATTTTCTAGACTTTAAACAAATTATTTGTGTATTTTCGATGGACAAATTGCAGTTAAAAGAAGAGATTGTTGTATTTTTTTTGCCCTTGGTTTATTGTTTGGATGGCTCTATAGTTGAAACAGATGAGGAAAAAAAATATCACGAAACATATTGATAGAAGATTCATGGTACGTTCTTTGGTAATAAATATTGGAGACAAGTAGAGAAATTGTATAAGACATGTAAGAGTGATTAATTTATTGTTCATGTCTTTCACTCTCTATTTATTATTCCTTGTTATATGTTTGTATCTTTGAAATTATACCCATTTTCAAGACTTCAGAGAGATTATGCCTTTGTACAGATGGAGAAATTATAGTTATATCTTCTTTCCTTGATTAGAAAATATGGCGAGGCCTGGTAATTTTCTCGCCCTTTATTTATTGTTTGTAGTTATCTTTGTGCACCTTTGGTGTTATACCCATTAACATAGGATTAATCACACACACACACACACACACATATATATATATATAGAGAGTGTTAGTATGAAAGCATAAACATTTTGGACATAAAAATAGTTTAGTGGTTGTTAAGTGTTATTCTAATAGCTCTTTTACAATTTCTCTATTCACCTATAATATTTAGTTGGAAGTAATGTACCTCAAATTTTCAATTAAGTCTATGGTGTTATATACATTTTGTATAGGGTATTACAGCCCATTGGCTTTACCACTTCCATTTAATGTGGGTTGACTGCTAAAGAACGTAGCTCTAATTTTCAATTGATAACTCAACTCTTAAATAAACTGGTTATCTTGTCTTAATATGTTTAATGTGGGTTTTCAATCATGTGCCATTTACCTATGATTCTTAAGTTGTTTTATAATAGTCCTTTTACAATTCCTCTGTGTTATATGGAGTCGACAAGCTATCATTTTGAAAATATGAATTGAATCCAATTAGGTAGACCTAATTGATGCATGCAAATATATTAGGTATATATGCAAGATTGTTTGAAGATAGATAGAGAGCGAGTAAAAAAGGAGTAATTAATATGGGAAAAGGTGTTTGTGTGGTAAGCAAAGTATGAGAATGGGATTTTAAATGTTGATCATGCTAGCAAATACACTGAGCATCAAGAAATTGAATCTACACATGTGGTGTAACTTCTTAGTTCAAAACCAGTGGTTAGCCATTTTTATTTACATATTTCTGTAGGTAGTGAGCCTCCATGTTTGGACAATGAGTCCTTCTAAGCAGTGAGATTTGTGTATGTAGCAATGAGCCTCCTCGTAATTGGTATTGAAATAAATATATAAATATATATATATATATATATATATTGTGAGATAATCCCCACCGTGGTGTTTCCCTCATTGGGTTTTCCATGTAAAATCTATTGTTCTTGTGTTATGGAATATCATGTTTTGTTATTGCTCCTATCTTTTCTTTTCTGTAACAAAATTAGAAGTATTTGTTCAATAAGTTTGTGTGGATATTGATTCACCGCCCCCTCCCAGTATCCAGTTTATTCAACAATTATTATTAGAGCTTTGGTTCCTCTGGAGAAGTCTAATAGCTTGAGGATATCCTATAGATTGAAAAAATGGATAAAGAAGAGCTTCAGATTGCCCTTGAAGATCTTGACAAGGTTGAAATTGAAAATAGAGACTTGAAGGTAAATCTAGATGAAGCAAATGAATGCATCCAAAAATTGAAAGAAAAATTAAACAAATTCAGTGAAAGATACAAAGAAGTGAGTGAGCAATTAAAGCAAGTAAATGATGAGAATATCAGAATAAAGTTGAAAATAGATGAAAAGAAGAGAGTTGAAGAATGTTTCAAAAAAGTAATACAAAGCAAAGCGGTGTTTTCTCTAGACTTGAATAGGAAGTGATGAAAATGAAGGTAGAACTTGAGAAAGAAAAACTTTGTGAAGAGTATTTCAAGACAAGCTCCACCAAGCTTGATGAATTAATAGAGGACAAAAATCTTCTAAAGACAAAGGTGGCTCAGGTAATGAAGCTAGTGACGTAGAAATCAAACCCAACAATCAATTAGAAGACTCGGGTATGTGCAAGATCATCGTGGAAAAAATAGGCCCTTAAGTGGCAATAAAATTCAGAAAATCAGAGTTAGGCAATTTGACTTAAAAATTTGAATAAGTTATCTATATTATTTCAAAAATATGTAAGAATAGAATCTGTAGAAAATTGAATTTAGTTTCTAAACTACTAGGTTTATTTATTTATTTTTAAAATCTATTTGTTGAATATTTGAAATTTCAATGCAATAGTACTTAAATTTTAGGGACAAAATAAGAAGTAGGTGTCTTTCTGACCACCCTAACCACAATAAAATGATAATAATTTTTTATAAGATTTTAGATATAAGTAGGGGACTCATGTCCCAATGTGAAGCATATTTTTTTGTAATTTTATTTCCAAGTAATCAATTAATTATGATTTTTTATTAATTTTTTTAAAAAATATAAAAACTCGTATGTCTAACCACCTTAATTTGGTCAAAACTTCATGAAATTCAATTCTTTCTTTTTTAATCCTATATTATGTGAAGCATAGAATGTGGTGCATTTTTTGGATTTAAAAAATGTGATACCATTTGAAAGATATAGATGTTTTTCAATAAGCCTATCAATAAGGACTTTAGTCGTAATTCAAATAGAAAATGAATAATAATTATTTATTAAATTCAAAGTAAAGCATAATTTATATCGGTGGAAAGCTAAGAATCTCCTTTGAAAACCCTTTTCGTTTCGTCAATTTTGGGTAAAAAAAAGGTCATCAGCCACATGGGCCATCATATCACTTAGATATCGCCACTTTTTGGCCCATCATGATCTTGCACATACCCACTCAAGATAAAGGAAAGCTGAAAAGGAACTCTGGAAGAAGATCACCTTTCTAACAAGCAAATGTACAAAGGTACTGATTATTCAATGGTGTTTTTTTTTCATGTAATAAATTTGGTCATAATGAAGCCAAGTGTAGGAGTAGGATGAATTAGTTTATTGGTACTTTCTTCGTACAATGTTATACATGGAAGAAGATTAGACATAAAGCTACTAAGTGTAGATCTTTGGTAAAGATGATGATAAATTGGATCAATGGAAAAAGGATAAATCAATCATTTGATGGCTATTGCTATACCTATAACATGTTTGGTCACAAATAAAATCAATGCAAAATAGTGATTAATACAAGACCAATAAATATTATTTACTACCATTGAAAGAAACTGGGACATATTTCAAAAGTGTGCAAAAATGGAAAGGAAAAATAGTTTGCTCAGGTGGAAGATGATGAACCGATGAAAAACATTGCTAAGGAAGAGGTTAAGTAGGAAATGAGAAAGATATAGAAAAATAACAAAGAATCAAAGGCTACGTATGTGCCTGTACCCTTATCTCGTGTAGATGAATCCTTCGGGAATTAGACATAGCATGGTCTTAGGGGGAGCTTTATCAGAAAAAAAATTAAACCCCAAGAAGTACAGTGTGTCGAATGTTGGCACATGGATATGTTATAAGGAATAAAAAGATAGAGGTATTGCAAAATAAATAAAAAGAAAAAGAGAGAGAATGTTCTTTTGTGGAATACATTAGGGTTTCATAGTAGAGTGGAAGACATGTTTTGTCATCTTTTTGCAATTAATGCAAGTTAGGGAAAAATGATGGCATATAAATGAAATTTAACAAATCATTTTGATCATCAAATGCATTTGAAGGATTCATAGAGTCAATTGGAACCTTCTTGAAGAATTTTTGAAGTGATTGAAAGCTCTTCGAGAGAATATTTTGGACATTCAAAAGCACATGATGAAAGTTTCCCTGTCTCGCAGTTACAAAGGAAGGTAATACAAGGATCTACTTGTTGAATTTCAAAAGGTTAAGAGCTATAATAGAAATATCTAATAGAGGATTGAGTGGGAATATACCTCTGAAGTTAAAAGGAGTCAAGCTAGATGAATTCGATCATCACAAAATAATGAAGATGGAATTAGGGTTGGAACCAAGCGATTTATGAAACTTACAAACCCTAGGTTTGGATTTATGGGGAGAATTCCCTTGGATTGTTGGTAGAGAATTTATCTTGTTCCTTTTGAGAAAATTCAAGGATGACAACATTGTACTTGATAAATCCTATCCTATTACAAAGGAAGCAATCAAGGCAGTTACCAGATTGTGTAGCGCTGGAGAACTTCCTGGATGGAAGACTATAAAATACAAGGAAGTGGAGGAAATGACAGGAATTGAAAAAGATCCCCGAGCACTATTGATTGACACTATTGTCAATTCCTCAGTTAGGTATGTTAAATATGGAATTTCTTATAAATTCTATTTCATAAATAGAGAAATCTCTACTTTGGCCATTATTGTGTATTTGGCACACATAAAATTGTAAAAGAAAATAAGCAGTTTGATTTGTGTAAGTTTATTCTTGAAAATCTCATTGAGAACATACGAATGTCACTAGGAGAAGGATACCCATTTTCTTTTGGATCCTTGCTTACATGACTAGTACTTTATTTTATGAAATCACTACTAGGAAAGAAAGACATTGAGTGGGAATTTGGGATTCCCATTGCAAGACAGATATGCAGAAACTTGGAAAGTTTAGAAGATAAAGCAAGTGTATAAAAAAAATTCTTATCCTTGCAGAATGTAATGAACTCTAGTGAAGTTATGTTTCATCTATTTGAGGAAGGTTCTTCCTTCAGAACAAAGAAATAGGAAGTAGTCACTAGCTATTCCCCTCCAAAAAAAAGAAAAAGGAAAGCTATTTGTTGATGGTGAAGATGACACAAACAACATTAATATTCAAGGGGCTTGTGCTGGTAACAAAAGATTCAAGCAATGACTCATTTTACCGACTGCTTTAGTAGATCAATGGGGTTTTCAAATAAAATAAAAAGATAGGACAAAGGGGTAAAACAATAAGTTTGAATTGAAATTATCTAGTATCTGGACATATACCTTCAACAATGAATGTTTCCTAACAGATCATAAAAACCATAAGGTTACACAATCTATAGCATAATCTATACCACTGCATACATTTTAGGTGCTTAATTAACTTCACAATAACTCTTCACAAATATTTCAAGGGTTTCAAAACAACACACATTCATTCATCATCAAAATTATAGATCAACAGACTCTTTAATAAATTCAACTCAATGACAATCTAATAAGATGATCCTTAAATCTGATTCCTTCAAATGAATTTCATCATTCAAGAAACTCCCATGTTCAACACAGTCACTGCATACAGATAGATCATAACTTATCAGCCTTATCAAACAAACAATTTAATTCCAAACACCATATTTCGAGTAAACCTGTAATTCTTCTAACTGTAAAAGATCAAGTACACTGTATCTCGTAAACATCCCTACAAAATTCTATCTCCTAGCATTAGGTAAGCCAATCCAATTCTCAATTAGCCGACCTTCACAAAATGATACCCATCTGGTATTTATAGATATACAAAAAGTCTGAACTTCACTTCTATTTTAGGCTTTCCACCTTTTTAGGAATTGGACTCTCTTGGAAACTTGAATCAATTTGATCTTGAGTTCTTACAATTAAACATTCAGTATTAACTAAAAATAGAAGATAGAAGAAAAGAAAATTAGTCATGTGCCCCTCAAGACTGTCAGTGTTGCATGCATGCAACATGCAAGGAAGATAAAAATCATGCATGCCAGGATTCATGCATGCGAAGCTGGATCTACCATGAACTCATCGTAGCTGGTGAAGACTTGATGTAAAGCATCCATCTCTGGCCCATCAATCCAGTCATCTTCAAATTTAATCCGATCCAACTCAGCTGCAACAAACTCCTTCATACTCTTCACTTTTATTAACTCTCTCCCAGCAGCTTTTATCTCTTCTTTGACCTCTACTAGTCGATCTAACATCAACTCTCTGCCATCATCTTCATTTTGCATAAGTCCTTTGAATCTTTCATCCCAATTTTCCTTTATTTTATTAAAAGGCATGCCCTCTTTTGTAAATGCATTTATATCTACAATAATGGCAATAGCTGCTTCTAACTCTTCCAATTGCTCAGTCAAATTATTTACAGTCTCTTGAATTTCATTCCTATGCTTACACAAAAAGTCAGTCCTAAACCGGAGTATACGAGAAGTTTTCTCCACAAAATCCTTGTTGTCTTCCTCAAGTATGGATTGCTCTAGAAGAGTTGTTAGAGGCAATTCACTTACCTTTTCTAACTTTTGACTGTATTCTTTGTATTCCTCTTCTTGCTTTTCTGATGCCTTAATGTATTGATACATCTCTTTAATCAACCCTTCAGTATCCTTGTAGGCTTGAAATCCTTTCACTAAAACCTCTCCTACCTCTCGATTCAATTTATCTATCCACCTGTCTACCATCTTCGCCTTTCCTCTAACCTGCACCAAATCATCTACCTCCTTTTTGCTTAGCAAAATAGGAGTTTCAATGGCTGTTACTTGTTGTGACCTTGGAGAGGAGACACTCTTCAAGAATAAATGCAACTGATCCAATTGAGATTTAAGCTCATCCTTCTTCTGCTTGTCCTTGATCATTCTTGACTTAGTCGTTGAAGCCACCACATCAATCAAATTCATTTGCTGATTTCTAGTGGGTCTTCCCAAATTGACCGTACTCAGCTGATAATCTATTAACTGCATATCCCCTACCTCCTTTTGTGTAATCAGCATGGCACATTCAGCAACAATTTATCCTTTGTCTATGAGTCGGGTAGAATGTAGAATTTTAGCCTTCTTTTTAGGCCTCTCCTGCTCAATTCCCTTCATCATATCCTCCCATTTGAGAGGTTGTGAAGGTATTATTACTCTCTTCTGCAGGTCTAATTTTAACCATGTAGGAGCACTTGGAGTGGTAGTCATCGTAGAGGAAGAGGAAGCAATAACTGTAGAAGGTGGCTGCATACTCACTTGAGATTGGGATTCAATGCTTGCTTTCTCTTGTTGTTCTTGTAGTATATGCATTTGCACAAGTCTTTCAGCCTCCTCTCTATCCTTCTGTTCTTGTATTTTCTTGTCTTCTTCTTATTTCCTCAACCTCTCTTCTTCCAACCGATCCTTCTCTACTTTTTCTTTTTCCAACCTTTCCTTTTCTAATTCTTCCTTCTCTATTCTTGCTCTTTCTAATTCTTCCTTTTCTAAAGCTTCCCTTTCTAACCTTTCTGCCTCCAAAGTCTTAAGTTTCTCACCTTCTGCTTCTTCTTCCTGTTGTTTCCTAATCAGCTCTTCGGCCTCTCTTTCCTTCCTGATCCTTTTTTATTCTTCCTCTTTTTGTCGAGCTTCCTCTGCTTGTTTCAACCTAGCAACCAAAATTTCCTTTTCCCTCCGGTTTCTTGCTTTCTCCTCCTCAAGATCATGGATCTTTTGTATCAACTCTAACTTGTCATTTTCTGCTTTAACTTTAAGATCATGTTCTCGCTTCCTCCTTTGCTTCTCTACTTCATCATCTATTGCCTTAATTTCAACTTGTTTTGAATATAATTGTTGCTGGTGAAGTAGAGCATCTGCTTGTACCTTTGCATCCATTTCTTTTTGTCTCTCCGTTGTAGCCCTTGCATCAGACTTCCTTTTTTCCTCTTCAAACATTTTCCATTGCTCTTCTTGTGTTAGAATCTACTCAATAGTCCCCTCTAAAGGCATGTTTTCTACAAATCCTTTCCTGACAGAGTTTCATCTGAATCTGTCTCAACTTCTAGAACTTCTTCCTTCTCCACCTCTTTTCCCTTAACAGCTTCAGCCATGGTCTGAAGAGCTCCTTCTTGAACCTCTTTACTTTTCTTTCTTGTAAGTGGGGCTTGGGCGGATGATTTAGCTAAAGTAGGTGTTGAACCAATAGATCCCACTAGAGCATCTCCTTCTTGTGTTTCCTCTCCATCATCTACCACCTCAAGTTCTATTTCTTCAATGTCCAGAGGAAGGAATTCTAATGGCTCTTTGGGAGGTGTCTTTCTCTTAATTCTCTTGTATCCTTTACCCTTTATAAGAACTGTCCCTTGAGAAGCTTGAGTTCTTAGCACTAACCATTGCACACTTCTATCCAACAATGTCCTTCTAATCTTCTTGATATCAATTGTTTCTTCAGCATCCCAATCAATTGGATCTAGGTTCTTAGTGCCAATATTCAATGCTTCATAGGATGGATCCAACATCATTCCATCCTCCACCAAGGTGTCAGGAATGTTTTCTTTAATACCAAGTTTTGACATGAGTGTTACTGATAATCTTTCATAATTCTTCTTTCTCAAGTCATACTCATCTTGCCTATCACTCCAAAAGTCTTCTAACAAATTAAAATGTCTAGTGAACACTAAAGGTAATAAAGCATACATCTTCTTCTTTGGATAAAAATACTTACGAGCTATATACAATCCCAATTTCAACTGTATCAACTCATTATAGATCACCTTTGCTCCCTTCAAGTGTTGACAGCTATATTCACCCAATTTCATGGGAAATTTATGACATCCAGTTTTATGCTTAATCCCAAACTGAGCATTAACTCCAATAGCTTGATATACAAGCTCCATTAGCACCATCTTGTTACTACAGCACCTTGGAAGTAAATGTGGGTGGCCTTCAAAACCAAATAACCTAAAGTATGTAAATTTGGGGTATTGGATGTACCAACTTCCCCATTCAGCAATGAATGCCATGGCTTCTTGACTTAACCTGTATCCTGCATCTCCATTTAATTGATTGATGACCACGTCTATAAATGTATCATTGACTCTTCTGAAATGAGTCTCAACAACCTGAAGAGATAATTGATCATAGTGCTCCCATACCTTATTTTGTCCATCCAAGGCTCCCATTACACCCACTCTGTTCAAACCTGGGAAAACACCCACTCTTGCTGCTGCATAAACAATGTAAGAGGTCATGAAGAAACACTTCGTTTCTCTAATCCTGGTTAAATGATCATGTATGGCATCAGAAACAATCATTGTCTAATCAAACTGTTGTTCTCCTTTCAAGATAATCTGAATAAAAGGAAACATCCACTCCTTGAAGCAAAATACATCCCTCTTTCCAAACACCCTAGACAACATCACAATCAACCTTGCTACCTCTTCATAGAAATATGCCCTCTTTGGTTGATCTGCAAGTTTACTTAGAGATTTCTTTTATGTTTTCAACCACTTCTTGTTCAAGTGAGATTTATTCATTCCCTTATAATTACTATATTGCTCCAAGGCCTCTGCCTCATTTAATTGTACCAAGCTCTTTGGATCTGGAACATCAAATATAGTTTGAAATGCTTGAGGAGTGAGATTAGGGCACTGGACAGATATAGGAAATAAGGTGATATGAGCTAACCCAGAGCTGACAATTCTTTCCGTAGTCAATGTAATATCCTTGTCAAATGCTTCTGAATACCATTCCTCAAAATTGTATTGACCTAAATTGGTGTTAGTGATATCCAACCAATCTGATTCCACCTTGCTCATCTTCACAACCAGACTCCTGTGATTATACCTTAATGTATAAGGCAGTTGTTCTGGCTTTAACTTTTTTGGTTTTGATGCTACCTTTGATGTTTCCACAGGCTGATTTCTCAGAGCAACTTCCCCTGATGTTCTTGACATTTTTCAACTTTCCTGCAATTAAAACCTCTAATTAGATCTTCATATATTATCATAAAACATAATTTAAAACCATACCTTTC
>CM021100.1:46634064-46653543 GCA_007115665.2 Sequoiadendron giganteum
CACTCAACCCTCATACCCTAATCCCCTTAGCCCCTCAACTCCTAAAACCCTAATCCCTAAAACCCTACTCCTCTTAATCCTTGAACTTCGAACCCTCAACCCTAAAACCCCAATCCCTCAACCCCCTATAGCCTCTTAACTTCAACCCTCAACCCTAAACCCCTAATCAATCCCTCAACCCCTATACCCCTCTTAATACCTCAACCTCAACCTCAACCTTCAACCTCCTAATCCCTCTACCCCTATACCCTCTTAATCATTGAACCCTCAACCCTCAACCCTTAAACCCTAATCTCTCAACCCCTATACCCTCTTAATCCCTCAATCCTCAACCCTCAACCCTTAAACTTTAATCCCTCAACCCCTATACCCTCTGAATCCCTCAACCATCAACCCTTAAACCCTAATCCCTCAACCCCTATAACCTTTACCCTGTAACCTATTAATCCCTCATCTCTAAACCCTAAACCCTTAAACCCTAACGCTCTACCCTCTACCCTCTACCTTGAGTCCTCTACCCTCTACACTCAACCCTAATCCCCCAACCCTTAAACCCGTGTAGTAAACTCTCTACCCTAATCCCTCAACCCTCTTGACTCTTAAACCCTCAACCGTTAAACCCTTAAACACTCAACCCTAAACCTTCGACCCTCAACCCTAACCCCTTAAACCCTAAACTATTAAACCCTTTACCCTCTACCCTCTACACTCAACCCAATACTCTCTACCCTAAACCGTAGTCCCTCAACCGTTATATCGTGAAATCCAAGAAAACTCTCTACCCTAATCCATAAACCCTCAACCCTTAATCTCTCAACCCCTATAACCTCTACCCTATATATTGGACCCTCAACCCTAATCCCTCGACCCTATACCTTAAACCCTTAGTCTTCAACCCTCAACCCTTAAACCCTCTACCCTTTACCCTATACATTAAACAGTCAACCCTTAATTCTCAACCCTCAACCCTTAATCCCTCAATCCTCAATCCTTAAACCCTAAACCCTCTCCCCCTTACATTGGACCCTAAACCTAATCCTTCAACCATATACCCTCAAATCTATATCCTAAACCCTCTACCCTCAACCAAGTAAACACTTAACCCCAAACCCTTCAACCCTAAACCCTTAAACCTTCTACACTATACCCTCAACCAAATACCCTCTACCATTGACCCTATTCCCTCAACCCTAAAACCTTAAACCCTAATACCCTAGAAACCATCAACCCTATTGGTCCTCCACCCTAATCCCTCAACCCTATACCCTCAACCCCTATCACTTTCTCTCTATCTACACCTCTCACCTCTCCCTCCTTCCCTCTCTAATTGTCTTTATCTACCATCTCCCTCTTTCTGCATACCTCTCGTTCAATCAATCCCTACCACCATCTCTCACTCCCTCTATCCATCTCTCTTTATGTCCCTCCAACTCCATCCCACTCTCTCCCACTACCTCTCTCTAACTCTCTCTCATGTCTCTCCTTCCCACCCCCTCTCTCTCTCAGGTCTCTCCCTCTGGCAACCTACCTAGGTAACTCTCTCTTTTTCTCTCTCTCCTCTGCCTATCTATCCCTCCAACCCTACCTAGATAAGTCCCTTTCACTCCACCCCCCTCTTTCCCTACCTCCCACACCCTCTCCCTCTCTCAAGTCTCTCACTCACACTCCCTCTCTCTCTCACACTCCCTCCCACTACCTATCTCTCAAGTCTCTCCCTCTCACCCCCCTCACACTCTCAAGTCTCTCCCTCTGGCACCCTACCTACATAACTCTCTCTTTCTCTCTATCTCTCTCTCTCCCCGTCTCTCTCTCCCTCTCCCTCAATTCTCCCTCCCAACCCCCCTCTCTCTATCCCTCTCCCTCAATTCTCTCTCTCCCACCCCCCCTCTCTCTCTCCCTCCCTCTATCCCTCGAACCCTACTTAGCTAAGTCCCCCTCACTCCAACCCCATCTCTCCCACTCCCTCTCTCTTAAACTCTCACTTCCACCCCCTCTCCATCTCTCTAGATTCTCTCTGTCTCTAAATTCTCCCTTCGTCTAAAGACATACATAAATGCATACATACAAGCATAATATATATGTACATATAATCTTACATCCATACAAGCATACATACATACATGACATACATGTACATACAAAAATAGAAATATATCAGCATAAATTCAATATATTAGAATTTAACATAAAGGAAGACATAATGCGAGCGCGTTATAATGTGCTCATGTTATGTCCTAGTTGACATGTTCCTCGTAGAAGCAAAAACCATGTGAAAAGTGAGATATAACACGAGTGCGTTATAACGTGATCATGTTATATCTTGCTTTGGGAATTCCCGAGCCTTAGGCTTGGTATTTGCCTTGGAATACCAACCCAAAGGGTTGAAGGGAATTCCCAATGATGAGAGATGTGTTTTTAAAAAATCCACCATATTTCTCATAATCAAGTTCGTGCTCACCATCAGGATTGCACGTGGTTCAATATTGAAAAAATCAAACACATGGGTAATGTTGGGTTATCTCTTAGCTATCTAACGATGTAATTTTTTTCACTTTCTAAAAATGTTAAGTCTTTCATCCATAATTTATTTTATCTGTATGTCTTTTTTTTTCCAAAAAATAGTGTTTGGTATTTTTTTCATTCTAAATTAACCATTCATCAATTTTTCAAATAAATTATATTTTTAGAAACTAGCCTTCATTCTACAAAATTAAAAAATTAAAAATTAAAAAAATCAATTAATTTCCAAAATTTGTAGGGGTAGCACGGCCAAAATTCTATTTTCACGAAATGTCCACTTCACAAATTAGTGAAAAATCAAATATTCATTAAAAAATTAGTAGAAAAATCATGCATCAACTACATATTGTTAGCTAACTTTTGACCATTGCGATTTTAAAAATACTAAAAAAAATTTCACCGTACGAGGGTCGTACAAGAGTTGCTATGTTATGCTTTTCTGACAAAAACAGCACCAATTTGTGTACGTCCCTTGTTTAAACCCCTTAATCTCAACCATTTTCAAAATAAATTAGTAGTTTAGAAAGTAGACTTGAAGCACTTGAATCCTTGTTTTTGTTCCATCTCAAAATTTTGAGTCTAAGTATCCTCAATTTCACGTCCAAGGACAGTATTTCCTGATTTCAAAAAAAAGTTGTCCACTTAAGTCCCCTTTTTGGGAACCATCTTGGTGCACTTACCCACTTATGCAGATAACAGAAATAGAACAAAACAAATAAATGAAAGCGTAAGAAAGCAAGATCAAACTCTATTCCATAGTGGGAGTGGTGATCCTTTGATGTGGAAAGGATTCCCTTTTCCACCCCTTGATAAGATTAAAATTATATTGATGCCAAGATGCAAGTGATGATAATGAAAATACTTGAGACTATAGATGATTTTGAAGGAAGAATGCCTTGCATTTATAGATTCAAGGTTGGAATATTGAAGGATTTGGATGAATGTGGGACAAAAGACCAGCCAATGAGAGAAGGCCACTTGTCCACATGTGATTGGAGGAGGAATGAGCACATTTTGGAGATTGTGCAAGTAAATAAAGTTAGGTGGGTTTGAAATTTTAAAAATAGATTTCACTTCATATGTTTGAGAGATTTTGGGGGGAATTTTTTTTGGACAAGAAAGTCAACAAATGGAGTTAATGAGGGAATATTCCTTGGGAATATGCCTTGTGAGGGAAAATAGAGATAATTAGATAATTAATTAAAATACATTTCATGTGCAAGTGGGTGGGTTAGTTAAGGGTTTAAGTTTGACACAGGTTGAGTCAAAAGCTAGAGAATGGGTGATTATGATTAGAGGTTAATTAATTAATATTAATTAACTTGGAGGATTTTAGGGGTTTTGATATTTAATTTAAATCATTTTGATTTATTGAATCAAATAAGAACTTAAGGACTTAACTAAATATTTTGATTTATTTAATTAAGTATGATGAATATTAGTGAATCAATCAAATAAATTGATTTATTGATTAATAGAGAAAATGATGTTAATTGATCAGATTCAGATGCATGATGTTAGTTAGGATTATTTTCAGTGTCTAGAATTGTTTCTTCAACTATTTCAACTAAATTTTCAAGGAAAGAATTAGAAATGATAGATACATAAATACCTTTATGAAGTAGATATTCAACTAAAGTATCATCAATTTTAAGTCTATCAACAAGAGAGGCCATACTGCATAAATCACCATTTTTTGTCATTTTTTCTTTGATCAACATAGACCAGATGCCATATGGATCAAAATATTTTGATCCAGCTAGAGATTCTTCTTCTTCTTCTTCCTTCTCTCCAAGAATAACAATGATATTTTCAGAGATAGTGTTATGCCTTGCATAACCACCCCATCTTTTGCCTTGGTCAAAATGGGTCCCCCTTTGTTATTTTTGTACTTAGTAGTTTTTGAAACAAAGTTTGGAGTTTTTGTTTTGCCAGTACTTTGTTTTTCTTTGGTTTCTCTGTCGGAATTGGAACCGGAACTGAATCGGGTTTTGAAAGTTCTTTTGAAACTTGTTTTGGTTTCAATCCTAACAGTCTTTTCTTTATGTCTTTTGTTTTTTCCTCAGCGGACCCGGAGTCAGAGTGGGGGTTAACCTAGTCTTTACCAAAAATTGCAAAATCATAATCAATTCCGCCCCCGCCTCGGCTATTTTGACTTTTGGTTTTTTTATCTTTGTCTTTTTGTTTAGTTTTATTATGTCAGTCTTTGTTTTTACTTTTTGTCTTTGTTTTTGTTTTATGTTTAGTTGGCAGACCCGAAACCGAAATTGGAATGAAGTTTGGAAATTTCTCAGAAAGTTTCGAATCAATTTCTATTTTAGTTCTGCCCCCGCCGTTTTTCTGGATTGTTGACTTATTGACTAAAGTCACACTGTTGTGAAGTGTTGGTTCACTTTCAGTTCTGACTCCGCCTTAACTGCATGATTAATGCATTAATGACAGTTGGTCGTGTAGGTAGAAATCTTCATGTTTATCTTCATATAAGGGTTAAACGAGTCATTATTATCATTATTAGAAGATTGAAGAGCACGAAAGAGCAGCGGCAGAGTTCATTCGAGCGAAAAGATTGAAAGAGGAGAGGATTGTTGCGAACGGATCAGTTTAGAAGGTTAGCTGTGTTCTTGTGTTTTCGAGGTAGGTTTTCTTATTGTTTTTCTTCATTTTGTTTACTGTTGCATGTTTTGTATATATGTTTTCCCCTGCTCTGATCATGTCATTTTTATCGTTTCGTTTAAACAAGTTCGTGATTCTTGGTGTGCTTGTTTGAATGGGTCTTTTATTTTGTTTATCCGGTTATGTTCTTTGTTTCTTTTGTTTGTATTGTTAGTTCTTTCTATTTTTAGGGCACCATCGCTTTCATGTTTTAATCATGATTGTGTCGTGTTGTTTTAGATTTTGTAGTGAGTTAGATTAGGTTTAGGTTTTAAATGGTGGTTAGTTAGATTAGAAGTTTATAGTAAGGTAGATTAGAGATTTTACAGTGAGTTAGGGTAATTTGATTCATCATTTTTTTTTACTTAGGGTGTTGTCACGTTTGGTCTGGTAAAAATGGAAAGGTTTAAAATCCGTGCCCTAGTTTTTATCAGGTTTGTTAGATTAGGTTTTTGTTGGTCTCTGCAATCACTTTTAAAATGATTAAAATATGATACCTTAGGATTCAGTGGTTCCCCATGGTCATATGAATGTAGTGTTTTTAAAGCCCCTTTTTCATTTTAAAGTGACCTCGATTTTCATCACGAAGTTATATGTTAAAACAAAATCCTTGATGATTTCATGGCCAATCTAGGCAGAGGTGGGATCGGAATCGATCTTAAACTTAAGAATTTTGTTTTACAAAAGTTATTGATTCCATGTTTCATCCTGTTTCCGGCTCCGTGTATAGCAAGAAGTCTTCTTTGGAAATCATGGTCAACCTAGGTAGAGACGGGATCAGAATCAATCTTGAACTTGAGAGTTCTATTTTGCCAAAGTTATCGATTCCATGTTTCATCCCGTTTCCGGCTCCACGCATAATGAGAAAATCTTCCTTCAAAGTAACAATGACCAAATCGGAGGTGGAGGTGGAATGGAAATAGAATATGAAAAAAATGAAAATTCAAAGAAAATCAAATCTATTTTCCATTCCGATCCCAGTTCCGATAACCTCCCCGATTTTGACTCTGAGCCCGTTTATTGTTAGTGAAATTTCTATATCGATTTTTGCTCCAAGTCCGGCAGTGTTGTAAAAAGAGATTGTTTTAGGTTGTGGTTTCGCCTCTGATGCATATATGAAAGGTATGGTTTTAAATTATGTTTTATGATAATATATGAAGATCTAATTAGAGGTTTTAATTGCAGGAAAGTTGAAAAATGTCAAGAACATCAGGGGAAGTTGCTCTGAGAAATCAGCCTGTGGAAACATCAAAGGTAGCATCAAAACCAAAAAAGTTAAAGCCAGAACAACTGCCTTATACATTAAGGTATAATCACAGGAGTCTGGTTGTGAAGATGAGCAAGGTGGAATCAGATTGGTTGGATATCACTAACACCAATTTAGGTCAATACAATTTTGAGGAATGGTATTCAGAAGCATTTGACAAGGATATTACATTGACTACGGAAAGAATTGTCAGCTCTGGGTTAGCTCATATCACCTTATTTCCTATATCTGTCCAGTGCCCTAATCTCACTCCTCAAGCATTTCAAACTATATTTGATGTTCCAGATCCAAAGAGCTTGGTACAATTAAATGAGGCAGAGGCCTTGGAGCAATATAGTAATTATAAGGGAATGAATAAATCTCACTTGAACAAGAAGTGGTTGAAAACATAAAAGAAATCTCTAAGTAAACTTGCAGATCAACCAAAGAGGGCATATTTCTATGAAGAGGTAGCAAGGTTGATTGTGATGTTGTCTAGGGTGTTTGGAAAGAGGGATGTATTTTGCTTCAAGGAGTGGATGTTTCCTTTTATTCAGATTATCTTGAAAGGAGAACAACAGTTTGATTAGACAATGATTGTTTCTGATGCCATACATGATCATTTAACCAGGATTAGAGAAACGAAGTGTTTCTTCATGACCTCTTACATTGTTTATGCAGCAGCAAGAGTGGGTGTTTTCCCAGGTTTGAACAGAGTGGGTGTAATGGGAGCCTTGGATGGACAAAATAAGGTATGGGAGCACTATGATCAATTATCTCTTCAGGTTGTTGAGACTCATTTCAGAAGAGTCAATGATACATTTATAGACGTGGTCATCAATCAATTAAATGGAGATGCAGGATACAGGTTAAGTCAAGAAGCCATGGCATTCATTGCTGAATGGGGAAGTTGGTACATCCAATACCCCAAATTTACATACTTTAGGTTATTTGGTTTTGAAGGCCACCCACATTTACTTCCAAGGTGCTGTAGTAACAAGATGGTGCTAATGGAGCTTGTATATCAAGCTATTGGAGTTAATGCTCAGTTTGGGATTAAGCATAAAACTGGATGTCATAAATTTCCCATGAAATTGGGTGAATATAGCTGTCAACACTTGAAGGGAGCAAAGGTGATCTATAATGAGTTGATACAGTTGAAATTGGGATTGTATATAGCTCGTAAGTATTTTTATCCAAAGAAGAAGATGTATGCTTTATTACCTTTAGTGTTCACTAGACATTTTAATTTGTTAGAAGACTTTTGGAGTGATAGGCAAGATGAGTATGACTTGAGAAAGAAGAATTATGAAAGATTATCAGTAACACTCATGTCAAAACTTGGTATTAAAGAAAACATTCCTGACACCTTGGTGGAGGATGGAATGATGTTGGATCCATCCTATGAAGCATTGAATATTGGCACTAAGAACCTAGATCCAATTGATTGGGATGCTGAAGAAACAATTGATATCAAGAAGATTAGAAGGACATTGTTGGATAGAAGTGTGCAATGGTTAGTGCTAAGAACTCAAGCTTCTCAAGGGACAGTTCTTATAAAGGGTAAAGGATACAAGAGAATTAAGAGAAAGACACCTCCCAAAGAGCCATTAGAATTCCTTCCTCTGGACATTGAAGAAATAGAACTTGAGGTGGTAGATGATGGAGAGGAAACACAAGAAGGAGATGCTCTAGTGGGATCTATTGGTTCAACACCTACTTTAGCTAAATCATCCGCCCAAGCCCCACTTACAAGAAAGAAAAGTAAAGAGGTTCAAGAAGGAGCTCTTCAGACCATGGCTGAAGCTGTTAAGGGAAAAGAGGTGGAGAAGGAAGAAGTTCTAGAAGTTGAGACAGATTCAGATGAAACTCTGTCAGGAAAGGATTTGTAGAAAACATGCCTTTAGAGGGGACTATTGAGTAGATTCTAACACAAGAAGAGCAATGGAAAATGTTTGAAGAGGAAAAAAGGAAGTCTGATGCAAGGGCTACAACGGAGAGACAAAAAGAAATGGATGCAAAGGTACAAGCAGATGCTCTACTTCACCAGCAACAATTATATTCAAAACAAGTTGAAATTAAGGCAATAGATGATGAAGTAGAGAAGCAAAGGAGGAAGCGAGAACATGATCTTAAAGTTAAAGCAGAAAATGACAAGTTAGAGTTGATACAAAAGATCCATGATCTTGAGGAGGAGAAAGCAAGAAACCGGAGGGAAAAGGAAATTTTGGTTGCTAGGTTGAAACAAGCAGAGGAAGCTCGACAAAAAGAGGAAGAATAAAAAAGGATCAGGAAGGAAAGAGAGGCCGAAGAGCTGATTAGGAAACAACAGGAAGAAGAAGCAGAAGGTGAGAAACTTAAGACTTTGGAGGCAGAAAGGTTAGAAAGGGAAGCTTTAGAAAAGGAAGAATTAGAAAGAGCAAGAATAGAGAAGGAAGAATTAGAAAAGGAAAGGTTGGAAAAAGAAAAAGTAGAGAAGGATCGGTTGGAAGAAGAGAGGTTGAGGAAATAAGAAGAAGACAAGAAAATACAAGAACAGAAGGATAGAGAGGAGGCTGAAAGACTTGTGCAAATGCATATACTACAAGAACAACAAGAGAAAGCAAGCATTGAATCCCAATCTCAAGTGAGTATGCAGCCACCTTCTACAGTTATTGCTTCCTCTTCCTCTACGATGACTACCACTCCAAGTGCTCCTACATGGTTAAAATTAGACCTGCAGAAGAGAGTAATAATACCTTCACAACCTCTCAAATGGGAGGATATGATGAAGGGAATTGAGCAGGAGAGGCCTAAAAAGAAGGCTAAAATTCTACATTCTACCCGACTCATAGACAAAGGATAAATTGTTGCTGAATGTGCCATGCTGATTACACAAAAGGAGGTAGGGGATATGCAGTTAATAGATTATCAGCTGAGTACGGTCAATTTGGGAAGACCCACTAGAAATCAGCAAATGAATTTGATTGATGTGGTGGCTTCAACGACTAAGTCAAGAATGATCAAGGACAAGCAGAAGAAGGATGAGCTTAAATCTCAATTGGATCAGTTGCATTTATTCTTGAAGAGTGTCTCCTCTCCAAGGTCACAACAAGTAACAGCCATTGAAACTCCTATTTTGCTAAGCAAAAAGGAGGTAGATGATTTGGTGCAGGTTAGAGGAAAGGCGAAGATGGTAGACAGGTGGATAGATAAATTGAATCGAGAGGTAGGAGAGGTTTTAGTGAAAGGATTTCAAGCCTACAAGGATACTGAAGGGTTGATTAAAGAGATGTATCAATACATTAAGGCATCAGAAAAGCAAGAAGAGGAATACAAAGAATACAGTCAAAAGTTAGAAAAGGTAAGTGAATTGCCTCTAACAACTCTTCTAGAGCAATCCATACTTGAGGAAGACAACAAGGATTTTGTGGAGAAAACTTCTCGTATACTCCGGTTTAGGACTGACTTTTTGTGTAAGCATAGGAATGAAATTCAAGAGACTGTAAATAATTTGACTGAGCAATTGGAAGAGTTAGAAGCAGCTATTGCCATTATTGTAGATATAAATGCATTTACAAAAGAGGGCATGCCTTTTAATAAAATAAAGGAAAATTGGGATGAAAGATTCAAAGGACTTATGCAAAATGAAGATGATGGCAGAGAGTTGATGTTAGATCGACTAGTAGAGGTCAAAGAAGAGATAAAAGCTGCTGGGAGAGAGTTAATAAAAGTGAAGAGTATGAAGGAGTTTGTTGCAGCTGAGTTGGATCGGATTAAATTTGAAGATGACTGGATTGATGGGCCAGAGATGGATGCTTTACATCAAGTCTTCACCAGCTACGATGAGTTCATGGTAGATCCAGCTTCGCATGCATGAATCCTGGCATGCATGATTTTTATCTTCCTTGCATGTTGCATGCATGCAACACTGACAGTCTTGAGGGGCACATGACTAATTTTCTTTTCTTCTATCTTCTATTTTTAGTTAATACTGAATGTTTAATTGTAAGAACTCAAGATCAAATTGATTCAAGTTTCCAAGAGAGTCCAATTCCTAAAAAGGTGGAAAGCCTAAAATAGAAGTGAAGTTCAGACTTTTTGTATATCTATAAATACCAGATGGGTATCATTTTGTGAAGGTCGGCTAATTGAGAATTGGATTGGCTTACCTAATGCTAGGAGATAGAATTTTGTAGGGATGTTTACGAGATACAGTGTACTTGATCTTTTACAGTTAGAAGAATTACAGGTTTACTCGAAATATGGTGTTTGGAATTAAATTGTTTGTTTGATAAGGCTGATAAGTTATGATCTATCTGTATGCAGTGACTGTGTTGAACATGGGAGTTTCTTGAATGATGAAATTCATTTGAAGGAATCAGATTTAAGGATCATCTTATTAGATTGTCATTGAGTTGAATTTATTAAAGAGTCTGTTGATCTATAATTTTGATGATGAATGAATGTGTGTTGTTTTGAAACCCTTGAAATATTTGTGAAGAGTTATTGTGAAGTTAATTAAGCACCTAAAATGTATGCAGTGGTATAGATTATGCTATAGATTGTGTAACCTTATGGTTTTTATGATCTGTTAGGAAACATTCATTGTTGAAGGTATATGTCCAGATACTAGATAATTTCAATTCAAACTTATTGTTTTACCCCTTTGTCCTATCTTTTTATTTTATTTGAAAACCCCATTGATCTACTAAAGCAGTCGGTAAAATGAGTCATTGCTTGAATCTTTTGTTACCAGCACAAGCCCCTTGAATATTAATGTTGTTTGTGTCATCTTCACCATCAACAAATAGCTTTCCTTTTTCTTTTTTTTGGAGGGGAATAGCTAGTGACTACTTCCTATTTCTTTGTTCTGAAGGAAGAACCTTCCTCAAATAGATGAAACATAACTTCACTAGAGTTCATTACATTCTGCAAGGATAAGAATTTTTTTTATACACTTGCTTTATCTTCTAAACTTTCCAAGTTTCTGCATATCTGTCTTGCAATGGGAATCCCAAATTCCCACTCAATGTCTTTCTTTCCTAGTAGTGATTTCATAAAATAAAGTACTAGTCATGTAAGCAAGGATCCAAAAGAAAATGGGTATCCTTCTCCTAGTGACATTCGTATGTTCTCAATGAGATTTTCAAGAATAAACTTACACAAATCAAACTGCTTATTTTCTTTTACAATTTTATGTGTGCCAAATACACAATAATGGCCAAAGTAGAGATTTCTCTATTTATGAAATAGAATTTATAAGAAATTCCATATTTAACATACCTAACTGAGGAATTGACAATAGTGTCAATCAATAGTGCTCGGGGATCTTTTTCAATTCCTGTCATTTCCTCCACTTCCTTGTATTTTATAGTCTTCCATCCAGGAAGTTCTCCAGCGCTACACAATCTGGTAACTGCCTTGATTGCTTCCTTTGTAATAGGATAGGATTTATCAAGTACAATGTTGTCATCCTTGAATTTTCTCAAAAGGAACAAGATAAATTCTCTACCAACAATCCAAGGGAATTCTCCCCATAAATCCAAACCTAGGGTTTGTAAGTTTCATAAATCGCTTGGTTCCAACCCTAATTCCATCTTCATTATTTTGTGATGATCGAATTCATCTAGCTTGACTCCTTTTAACTTCAGAGGTATATTCCCACTCAATCCTCTATTAGATATTTCTATTATAGCTCTTAACCTTTTGAAATTCAACAAGTAGATCCTTGTATTACCTTCCTTTGTAACTGCGAGACAGGGAAACTTTCATCATGTGCTTTTGAATGTCCAAAATATTCTCTCGAAGAGCTTTCAATCACTTCAAAAATTCTTCAAGAAGGTTCCAATTGACTCTATGAATCCTTCAAATGCATTTGATGATCAAAATGATTTGTTAAATTTCATTTATATGCCATCATTTTTCCCTAACTTGCATTAATTGCAAAAAGATGACAAAACATGTCTTCCACTCTACTATGAAACCCTAATGTATTCCACAAAAGAACATTCTCTCTCTTTTTCTTTTTATTTATTTTGCAATACCTCTATCTTTTTATTCCTTATAACATATCCATGTGCCAACATTCGACACACTGTACTTCTTGGGGTTTAATTTTTTTTCTGATAAAGCTCCCCCTAAGACCATGCTATGTCTAATTCCCGAAGGATTCATCTACACGAGATAAGGGTACAGGCACATACGTAGCCTTTGATTCTTTGTTATTTTTCTATATCTTTCTCATTTCCTACTTAACCTCTTCCTTAGCAATGTTTTTCATCGGTTCATCATCTTCCACCTGAGCAAACTATTTTTCCTTTCCATTTTTGCACACTTTTGAAATATGTCCCAGTTTCTTTCAATGGTAGTAAATAATATTTATTGGTCTTGTATTAATCACTATTTTGCATTGATTTTATTTGTGACCAAACATGTTATAGGTATAGCAATAGCCATCAAATGATTGATTTATCCTTTTTCCATTGATCCAATTTATCATCATCTTTACCAAAGATCTACACTTAGTAGCTTTATGTCTAATCTTCTTCCATGTATAACATTGTACGAAGAAAGTACCAATAAACTAATTCATCCTACTCCTACACTTGGCTTCATTATGACCAAATTTATTACATGAAAAAAAAACACCATTGAATAATCAGTACCTTTGTACATTTGCTTGTTAGAAAGGTGATCTTCTTCCAGAGTTCCTTTTCAGCTTTCCTTTATCTTGAGTGGGTATGTGCAAGATCATGATGGGCCAAAAAGTGGCGATATCTAAGTGATATGATGGCCCATGTGGCTGATGACCTTTTTTTTACCCAAAATTGACGAAACGAAAAGGGTTTTCAAAGGAGATTCTTAGCTTTCCACCGATATAAATTATGCTTTACTTTGAATTTAATAAATAATTATTATTCATTTTCTATTTGAATTACGACTAAAGTCCTTATTGATAGGCTTATTGAAAAACATCTATATCTTTCAAATGGTATCACATTTTTTAAATCCAAAAAATGCACCACATTCTATGCTTCACATAATATAGGATTAAAAAAGAAAGAATTGAATTTCATGAAGTTTTGACCAAATTAAGGTGGTTAGACATACGAGTTTTTATATTTTTTAAAAAAATTAATAAAAAATCATAATTAATTGATTACTTGGAAATAAAATTACAAAAAAATATGCTTCACATTGGGACATGAGTCCCCTACTTATATCTAAAATCTTATAAAAAATTATTATCATTTTATTGTGGTTAGGGTGGTCAGAAAGACACCTACTTCTTATTTTGTCCCTAAAATTTAAGTACTATTGCATTGAAATTTCAAATATTCAACAAATAGATTTTAAAAATAAATAAATAAACCTAGTAGTTTAGAAACTAAATTCAATTTTCTACAGATTCTATTCTTACATATTTTTGAAATAATATAGATAACTTATTCAAATTTTTAAGTCAAATTGCCTAACTCTGATTTTCTGAATTTTATTGCCACTTAAGGGCCTATTTTTTCCACGATGATCTTGCACATACCCGAGTCTTCTAATTGATTGTTGGGTTTGATTTCTACGTCACTAGCTTCATTACCTGAGCCACCTTTGTCTTTAGAAGATTTTTGTCCTCTATTAATTCATCAAGCTTGGTGGAGCTTGTCTTGAAATACTCTTCACAAAGTTTTTCTTTCTCAAGTTCTACCTTCATTTTCATCACTTCCTATTCAAGTCTAGAGAAAACACCGCTTTGCTTTGTATTACTTTTTTGAAACATTCTTCAACTCTCTTCTTTTCATCTATTTTCAACTTTATTCTGATATTCTCATCATTTACTTGCTTTAATTGCTCACTCACTTCTTTGTATCTTTCACTGAATTTGTTTAATTTTTCTTTCAATTTTTGGATGCATTCATTTGCTTCATCTAGATTTACCTTCAAGTCTCTATTTTCAATTTCAACCTTGTCAAGATCTTCAAGGGCAATCTGAAGCTCTTCTTTATCCATTTTTTCAATCTATAGGATATCCTCAAGCTATTAGACTTCTCCAGAGGAACCAAAGCTCTAATAATAATTGTTGAATAAACTGGATACTGGGAGGGGGCGGTGAATCAATATCCACACAAACTTATTGAACAAATACTTCTAATTTTGTTACAGAAAAGAAAAGATAGGAGCAATAACAAAACATGATATTCCATAACACAAGAACAATAGATTTTACATGGAAAACCCAATGAGGGAAACACCACGGTGGGGATTATCTCACAATATATATATATATATATATATATTTATATATTTATTTCAATACCAATTACGAGGAGGCTCATTGCTACATACACAAATCTCACTGCTTAGAAGGACTCATTGTCCAAACATGGAGGCTCACTACCTACAGAAATATGTAAATAAAAATGGCTAACCACTGGTTTTGAACTAAGAAGTTACACCACATGTGTAGATTCAATTTCTTGATGCTCAGTGTATTTGCTAGCATGATCAACATTTAAAATCCCATTCTCATACTTTGCTTACCACACAAACACCTTTTCCCATATTAATTACTCCTTTTTTACTCGCTCTCTATCTATCTTCAAACAATCTTGCATATATACCTAATATATTTGCATGCATCAATTAGGTCTACCTAATTGGATTCAATTCATATTTTCAAAATGATAGCTTGTCGACTCCATATAACACAGAGGAATTGTAAAAGGACTATTATAAAACAACTTAAGAATCATAGGTAAATGGCACATGATTGAAAACCCACATTAAACATATTAAGACAAGATAACCAGTTTATTTAAGAGTTGAGTTATCAATTGAAAATTAGAGCTACGTTCTTTAGCAGTCAACCCACATTAAATGGAAGTGGTAAAGCCAATGGGCTGTAATACCCTATACAAAATGTATATAACACCATAGACTTAATTGAAAATTTGAGGTACATTACTTCCAACTAAATATTATAGGTGAATAGAGAAATTGTAAAAGAGCTATTAGAATAACACTTAACAACCACTAAACTATTTTTATGTCCAAAATGTTTATGCTTTCATACTAACACTCTCTATATATATATATATGTGTGTGTGTGTGTGTGTGTGATTAATCCTATGTTAATGGGTATAACACCAAAGGTGCACAAAGATAACTACAAACAATAAATAAAGGGCGAGAAAATTACCAGGCCTCGCCATATTTTCTAATCAAGGAAAGAAGATATAACTATAATTTCTCCATCTGTACAAAGGCATAATCTCTCTGAAGTCTTGAAAATGGGTATAATTTCAAAGATACAAACATATAACAAGGAATAATAAATAGAGAGTGAAAGACATGAACAATAAATTAATCACTCTTACATGTCTTATACAATTTCTCTACTTGTCTCCAATATTTATTACCAAAGAACGTACCATGAATCTTCTATCAATATGTTTCGTGATATTTTTTTTCCTCATCTGTTTCAACTATAGAGCCATCCAAACAATAAACCAAGGGCAAAAAAAATACAACAATCTCTTCTTTTAACTGCAATTTGTCCATCGAAAATACACAAATAATTTGTTTAAAGTCTAGAAAATGGGTGTAACACCAAAGATAGAAACATATAACAAGAATAAATGAAAAATAAATTGATCATCTATGCAAAATACCTATGCAAAATGACTTTATTTACATTCCATGCCTAAGATGTGTATGCAAAAATATGTTTGCAAAACATGCGCACATATAACAACCAATATCCAGAAAGGCAAAAAATGTAGCCATGTACAAAATGAGAACCAAGCCAAGGGTGACTTTTTTACTATAGTCTTCTCTTGAACGAAGACTACAATGTCTCTTTCAACAATGCAACTTAATCATTATATTTTCTTGCACATTTCAAAGAACATATTTGTTTGAACCTTGCAATGAGAATTCAACCAAAAATAATATATGTGCATGTATGTATATGTGTATATGTATACATATATGTATATGTATATGTATATGTATATGCATATGTATATGTATATGTATATGTAGATGTCTAAGCTCTTTTATTGTAGATCTATCTGATTTTGTTTATAATGTTGCACATATACAATAGGCTTCAAAATAAAATAGTGCACTCTACATTGTCTATTTCAAATTGTTTAATGCCCCAACACAATCCAATGTTTCTCATGCTTCTTAAAAACTATCAAAAATACATGTAAGTATAAAAATTTTCTATTATCAATAGATAGATTCAATGAACCAATCGTAAATATTATTGATTATTTCAAGTTTCAGATTGTTTATATTGATTTTACCCATATACTTGCTATTTTTTTATGGTTCCTTCCTAATTTTTCTTTCCCATCCACTGACATACCCCTCTCTTCTATTTGCAGGTACTAGACTAAGGCATCCAAAAGAATCCTAGAATCATGATTCTTCTTTCTTACAAAGTTACTACATCGAAAAAACACTTTAATATGATGGATATATGAAAATACTACATTTTCCTCAAATTTTATATTGTGACATGTGTGAGAAAGATTTTGACCTTATGCCAACATGATCAAAACACAACAAAAGTAGCCAAGTTAGCAAAGACAAATCAAGATCCCTATGAAATTATTGATCACATTAAGATAAGAAAACATGATAATAAAAGAACATAAAGAAAGCATTAAAGAATGTAAGCCTATCTAAAATGGACCAAACCTCCATCCCATAGGGGGATTGCTACTCATTTGATGTGAAAAGAGAGCCCTTTTCCAATCCTTTGTGATGAGCTTCCAAAACATGATGAAGATGCAAGATGATGTGTGTATACTGAGAATACTAAGATTATGGATTGATCTGGAGTAGAACTACCTTGTATTTATAGGTTGAAGGTTTCAAATATGGAGAGATGGGAGGAATGTGGGACTAAACATGAGAAAATGGAAAGGTGCCACTTGTAAACATGCTAGTGGAGGAGGAATGAGCACATTTTTGAGAATGTGCAAGTGGTTGAGGATTTGAGAGGTGTAAGAGAGATTAATGGCTTTGTAAGTCATTAATTGAATGTGTTCGAGATATTTTGGAGGGAAATGGGTTGGATAAGAAATTCAAATAAATGGAATAAATGAAAGAACATTCCTTGGGAATATGCCTTGTGAGGGAAAACAGGGGTAATTAGATAATTACATAAAATGAATTTCATGTGCAAGTGGGTGGGTTAGTAAAGGGTTTAGGTTTGACCTAGATTGAGTCAACACCTAGAGGATGGGTAATTAGGATTATGGGTTAATTAATTCAGATTAATTAACATGTAGGATTTAGGGGTTTTGATATTTGATTTAAACAATTTTATTTATTAAATCAGATTAGAGGATCTTTAAGAATTTAATTAAAAATAATCATTTATTTAATCAAGTATGATGCATATTAGTGAATTAATCAAATAAATTTCTTTATTTGATTAATGTTACTTAGTCAAATTTAGATGCATGATGTTTATTAAGATTATTTTAATGTCTATATTTCTCCCCTCTTTGAAGAAATGTACCTATTGCATTGGTTCAAAGAATGATGCTGCTAATATCAAAGCAATTTTTTGACCTTATACCAACATGATCAACACACAAGAGAAGTAGCCAAGTTAGCAAAGAAAAATCAAGCTCCCTATGAAATTCTTGATCATATTAAGACAAGAAAACATGATAATAAAATCACACAAAGAAAGAATGCAAGTCTATCTAAAATGAACCAAACCTTAATCCCATAGGGGGATTGGTTCTCCTTTGATGTGAAAAGAGAACCCTTTCCCAATCCCTTGTGATAAGCTTCCAAAACATGATGAAGATGCATGATGATGTGTGTATAGTGAGAATACTAAGATTGTGGATGGATTTCGAGTAGAAGTGCCTTGTATTTATAGGTTGAAGGTTTGAAAGTTAGAGAGATGGGAGGAATGTGGGACTAAACATGAGCCAATGGAAAGGTGCCACTTGTCAACATGATAGTGGAGGGGAAATGAGCACATTTTGGAGAATGTTCAAGTGTTTGAGGATTTGAGAAGTGTAAGAGAGATTAATGGATTTTTAAGAGTCATTAAATCAATGTGGTTGAGACATTTTGGAGGGAAATGGATGGGCAAGAAAGTCAAATAAGTGGAGTAAATGAAAGAATATTCCTTGTGAGGGAAAATAGGGGTAATTAGATAATTACATAAAATGAATTTCATGTGCAAGTGGGTGGGTTTGTCAAGGGTTTAGGTATGACCCAAGTTGAGTCAAAACCTAGAGAATGTAAGGAAAATCAGGTCATCTCAGAAAGAAATATCTAAGAACATTAGTGCCTCTAGTGATTTTAATTCCTTCAAATTACCTCAAAGACACGTACTACTATGCCATAAAGTAGAAATTGGCGTAGTTGATTTCCCACATTGACCCTTTTGAGAAAAGCACATGCAAACTTAACTAGATTCAACACTATGCATAGATTCAAATTACAGAATCAACCAACATGAAAGAAAAATAAATGAACACACTGATTTACATGGAAAAAACCCTTTCGGGTAAAAAAACCCACTCTAAAAGATTAATCCATTGTATTATTCAGCAAAAAACAAAGTTACAATACAATCTCAGGCTCATATCCTTTACAAGAGTTATATCTTGTTTCATCTAGAGAATACAAGCAATAACATTGTTCAGAATCCTTACACTGTAAAAATAACCTCACACAACACTTAGTGTAGATTCATCTCCTTAAACTGCTCACTCTCTCCCAACTAGCCTCTCAGCCATCCCAACCTCTCAGCCTTCATAGGTTCACATTCTTCACATTCTCTCTCACAACATTCTCACTATTACAATGCTTATCAGCATACAGTTCGAACACTCATAGAGAAAATTCCATGTTGAACCCAACCTATCTGAGAGCCATTGATCTATTCATTTGAACATCCAACCTTCTATCTATACACCCTACAATGTATATCAAATTGTTTCACCAAAAACTGTAGACTTTGACACATTTCGCTCATTTGGACCTTTTCCTATGGATTTTGGACCCTTTTCAACCTATTTTCACCCATTTTCAAGCCTTGT
>CM021100.1:46653643-46924741 GCA_007115665.2 Sequoiadendron giganteum
TGATTATTCCTACTGCAATACTATTGATAGTTGATGAAGCTCACTGGAAGAGCTATGTCGGGGTTAGGTTCTTGGTCTGTCATTTCTCATTTGGTGAGGGCACAAGCATGGAAGGTAGTTACAGTTTTAGCTCAAATCTGAAAGGAGATTCGATGGTGTTACTTTGGGTTGGTAAATACTTCATTACAGGTTTTCATGCATTCCTTTAGCTTTGTGCTTGGTCAAGTATTTCCTTCATCATTTGATTTTTGTTTCACAAAAGAGTGTTACTAGTTTTGCTTGAATCTGGAAAAGACAAATGGTTACTCAATTCTCTCTGCCAAAAAAGCATGCCTTGATTTCAGTTATACTTTTCCTTGACCATTCTTTGTTTCTTGAAAAGGTTGTTCGTTATTATTTTGGGTATATAAAAATGGTGATATGGAAACGGTTACTAGGTTCTTTGACAGGATTTGGTAGTGATATTCCTTTCTGTTTTATCTGAATGGTAAAAGGTGTTGAAAAGGAAAAAGATGCCCTAAAAAATGGGTAAGTGCACCAAGATGGTTCCCAAAAAGGGGACTTAAAGGGACAAATTTTTTCTGAAATCAGGAAATACTGACCTTGGACATGAAATTGAGGATACTTAGACTCAAAATTTTGAGATGCAACAAAAAGAAGGATTCAAGTGCTCCGGGTCTACTTTCTAAACTACTAATTTATTTTGAAAATGGTTGAGATTAAGGGGTTCAAATGAGGGATGTACACAAATTGGTGTTGTTTTTGTCAAAAAAAACATAACATAGCAACTCTTGTACGAACCTCGTACGGTGAACTTTTTTTAATTATTTTAAAAATCGCAATGGTCAAAAGTTAGCTAACAGTATGTAGTTGATGCATAATTTTTCTGATAATTTTTCAATGAATATTTCATTTTTTACTAATTTGCGAAGTGGACATTTCCTGAAAATAGAATTTTGGTTGTGCTACCCCTACAAATTTTGGAAACTAATTGATTTTTTTTATTTTTTATTTTTTAATTTTGTAGAATGGAATCTACTTTCTAAAAATGTAATTTATTTGAAAAATTGATGAACGGTTAATTTATAACGAAAAAATACCAAACACTGCTTTTTGGTAAAAAAAAAGACATACAGATAAAATAAATTATGGATGAAAGACTTAACATTTTCAGAAAGTGAAAAAAATTACATCGTTGGATAGCTAAGAGATAACCCAACATTACCCATGTGTTCGATTTTTTCGATATTGAACCACGTGCAATCCTGACGGTGAGCACGAACTTGATTATGAGAAATATGGTGGATTTTTTAAAAACACATCTCTGGTTGTCGGGAATGCCCTCCAAGCCTTTGGGTTGGTATTCCAAGGCAAATACCAAGCCTAAGGCTCGAGAATTCCCAAATCAAGATATAACACGAGCGCGTTAGAACGCGCTCGTGTTATATCTCACTTTTCACATGGTTTTTGCTTTTGCAGGGAACATGTCAACTAGGACATAACGCGAGCACATTATAACGCGCTTGTGTTATGTGTTCCTTTATGTTAAATTCCAATATATTGAATGTATGCTTATATATTTGTATATTTGTATGTACATGTATGTCATGTATATATGTATGCTTGTATGGATGTAAGATTATATGTATTATGCTTGTATGTATACATTTATGTATGTCTTTAGACGGAGGGAGAATTTAGAGAGAGAGAGAGAGAATCTAGAGAGATGGAGAGGGGGTGGAAGTGAGAGTTTAAGAGAGAGGGAGTGGGAGAGAAGGGGTTGGAGTGAGGGGGACTTAGATAGGTAGGGTGGGAGGGATAGAGGGAGGGAGAGAGAGAAAGGGGGGTGGGAGAGAGAGAATTGAGGGAGAGGGAGAGGGAGAGAGAGAGGAGGGGTGGGAGAGAAAGAATTGAGGGAGAGGGAGAGACAGAGGGGGGGAGAGAGAGAGACGGAGAGAAAGAGAGAGTTATGTAGGTAGGGTGCCAAAGGGAGAGACTTGAGAGATAGGTAGTGAGAGGGAGTGGGAGAGAGAGGGAGTGTGAGTGAGATACCTAAGAGAGGGAGAGAGTGTGGGAGGGAGTGACCTGATAGAGGTAGAGAAAGAGGGGGGTGGAGTGAGAGGGACTTACCTAGGTAGGGTTGGAGGGATAGATAGAGAGAGGGGAGAGAGAAAAAGAGAGAGTTACCTAGGTAGGTTTCCAGAGGGAGAGACCCGAGAGAGAGAGAGGGGGTGGGAAGGAGAGACATGAGAGAGAGGGAGAGAGAAAAAGAGAGAGCTACCTAGGTAGGTTGCTAGAGGGAGAGACCTGAGAGAGAGAGGGGGTGGGAAGAAGAGACATGAGAGAGAGGGAGAGAGAGGTAGTGGGAGAGAGTGGGATGGAGTGGGAGGGACATAAAGAGATATGGATAGAGGGAGCGAGAGAGGGTGGTAGGGATTGATTGAATGAGAGGTACGTAGAAAGAGGGAGACGGTAGATAGAGACAATTAGAGAGGGTAGGAGGGAGGGAAGGAGGGAGAGGTGAGATGTATAGATGGAGAGAAAATGGTAGGGTTTGAGGGTATAGGGTTGAGGGATTAGGGTGGAGGACCTATAGTGTTGATGGTTTCTAGGGTATTAGGGTTTAAGGTTTGAGGATTGAGGGAATAGGGTCAATGGTAGAGGGTATTTGGTTGAGGGTATAGGGTAGAAGGTTTAAGGGTTTAGGGTTGAAGGGTTTGGGGTTAAGAGTTTAGGGTTAAGGGTTTACTTGGTTGATGGTAGAGGGTTCAGGGTATAGGTTTGAGGGTATATGGTTGAAGGATTAGGTTTAGGGTCCAATGTAAGGGGTAGAGGGTTTAGGGTTTAAGGATTGAGGGTTGAGGGATTAAGGTTTGAGGGTTGAGAATTGAGGGTTGAGTGTTTAATGTATAGGGTAAAGGGTAGAGGGTTTAAGGGTTGAGGGTTGAAGATTGAAGGTTTAAGGTATAGGGTCGAGGGTCCAATATATAGGGTAGAGGTTATAGGGGTTGAGATATTAAGGGTTGAGGGTTTAGGGATTAGGGTAGAGATTTTTCTTGGATTTCACGGTATAAGGGTTGAGGGATTAGGGTTTAGGGTAGAAAGTATTGGGTTGAGGGTAGAGGGTAGAGGGTAGAGGGTTTAATAGTTTAGGGTTTAAGGGGTTAGGGTTGAGGGTCGAGGGTTTAGGGTTGAGTGTTTAAGCATTTAAGCGTTGAGGGTTTAAGAGTCAAGAGGGTTGAGGGATTAGGGTAGAGAGTTTACTAAGTGGGTTTAAGGGTTGGGGGATTAGGGTTGAGGGTAGAGGGTAGAGGATTGACGGTAGAGGGTAGAGGGTTTACGGGTTAGGGTTTAAGGGTTTAGATTGTAGGGATGAGGGATTAATAGGTTATAGGGGTTGAGGGATTAGGGTTTAAGGGTTGATGGTTGAGGGATTCAAAGGGTATAGGGGTTGAGGGATTAAAGTTTAAGGGTTGAGGGTTGAGGGATTAAGAGGGTATAGGGGTTGAGGGATTAGGGTTTAAGGGTTGAGGGTTGAGGGTTCAAGGATTGAGAGGGTATAGGGGTAGAGGGATTAGGGTTGAAGGGTTGAGGGTTGAGATTTGAGGGATTAAGACGGTATAGGGGTTGAGGGATTAGGGTTTAAGGGTTGAGGGTTGAGAGATTAAGAGGGTATAGGGGTTGAGGGATTAGGGTTTAAGGGTTGAGGGTTGAGGGTTCAAGGATTAAGAGGGTATAGGGGTAAGAGGATTAGGGTTGAAGGATTGAGGTTGAGAAGTTTCAAAATTAAGGCAGTATAGGGGTTGAGGATTAGGGTTTAAGGGTTGGGTTGAAGTTAAGAGGGTATAGGGATTGAGGATTAGGGTTTAAGGAGTTGAGGTTGAGGGTTCAAGTTAAGAGAGGGTATAGGGGGTAGAGGGATTAGGGTTGAAGGGTTGAGGTTGAGGGTTCAAGTTAAGAGGTATAGGGGTAGAGGATTAGGGTTGAAGGGTTGAGGGTTGAGGGTTGAGGGATTAAGAGGGTATAGAGGTTGAGGGATTAGGGTTTAAGGGTTGAGGGTTCAAGGATTAAGAGGGTATAGGGGTTGAGGGATTAGGGTTTAAGGGTTTAGGGTTTAGGGATGAAGAGGGTATAAGGGTTGAGGGATTAGGGTTTAAGGGTTGAGGGTTGAGGGTTCAAAGATTAAGAGGGTATAGGGATAGAGGGATTAGGGTTGAAGGGTTGAGGGTTGAGAGATTAAGAGAGTTTAGGGGTTGAGGGATTAGGATTTAAGGGTTGAGGGTTCAGGTATTAAGAGGGTATAGGGGTAGAGGGATTAGGGTTGAAGGGTTCAAAGTTTAGAGTTCAAGGTTCAGGGATTAAGAGGGTATAGGGATTAGGGTTTAAGGGTTGAGGGTTGAGGGTTCAAGGATTAAGAGGGTATAGGGGTAGAGGGATTAGGTTTGAAGGAGAATTATCTAATGTCTCCCACTCTCTCTTTCTCCCACTCTTCCCCCTCTCTCCCTCCCTCTCTATCTCCCACTCTCTCTTTCTCCCATTCTCCCCCTCTCTATCTCCACCTCTCCCACTATCTCTTTCTCCCCCTCTCCCTCTCCCTCCCTCTCTCCCTCTTTCTCTCCCACTCTCTCTTTCTCCCCCTCTCCCTCTCCCTCCCTCTCTCCATATTTCTCTCCCACTCCCTCTCCCTCCCTCTCTCCCTTTTTCTCTCCCACTCTCTCTTTCTCCCACTCTACCCCTCTCTCCCTCCCTATCTATCTCCATGTCTCCCACTTTCTATTTCTAACCCTCTGCCTCTCCCTCCCTCTCTTCCTCTCCCTCTCCCTCCATCTCTCTCCCACTATCTCTTTCTCCCCCTCTCCCCCTCCCTCCCTCTCCCCCTCTTTCTCTCCCACTCTCTCTTTCTCCCCATATCCCTCTCTATCTCTTCATATTTCTCTCAAAATCCCTCTCCCTCCCTCTCTCCCTTTTTCTCTCCCACTCTCTCTTTATCCCACTCTCCCCCTCTCTCCCTCCCTATCTATCTCCATGTCTCCCACTTTCTATTTCTAATCCTCTACCTCTCCCTTCCTTTCTCCCTCTCCCTCTCCCTCCATCTCTCTCCCTCTCTCTCTCCATCTCTCTCCCCCCTCTATCCCATCTCTCCACCATCTCTTTCTCCCCCTCCTCCCTCTCCCTCCCTCTCCCCCTCTTTATCTCCCACTCTCTTTCTCCCCCTCTCCCTCTCCCTCCCTCTCTCCATATTTCTCACCCACTCCCTCTCCCTCCCTCTCTCCCTTTTTCTCTCCTACTCTCTCTTTCTCCCACTCTCCCCCTCTCTCCCTCCCTATCTATCTCCATGTCTCCCACTTTCTATTTCTAACCCTCTGCCTCTCCCTTCCTCTCTCCCTCTCTCTCTCTCTGAAACACACACACTCACCTCTATCTCCTCTACTCTAAGGGTGCAAGGGACAGCTATAGAATTAGGATAGAGGATAAAGAAAAAGAGGGAGAAAATAAATATACTAAGAAAACCATATTTCACATAATGCACTTGTGTTATAATGTGAGCACATGTTGTACTCCACTAAAATGGTAAAAAACTCTATATACCCATGATTTCAAGGCCCACAGTCTGCATATTCCCTTGGTTTTGCACATACTCTGACAAAAAGCGGCTTTTTGATGATGTTGTGAAGTGTGCAAGCATGTTTTTCACATTCCATTACCTTTTCCATGATCTTTCTACCACCTTTGCATTAAATAGAAGAGTTTCCACATTGAAAGACATATAATATCAATTGAAGTTTGAATTCCATTGAAAACTAATATACAATTGAAGTTTGGAGGGGAACAAGCTTTTGAACAAGACAAATTATTGTGGAGTTTGAAGAAAGAAGAAGCTAAGGCTACATAATTGGGTTGAACTCCTCCATTTGAAAGTGGTTTTTTATCTATGTAAAGTCTTTACAAATTTTCTTTCATTCTATTATGGCTTGCTTTCTTTTTTGTTTGTCATTATAACCTTAGGTTGTCAATGCACATTTTAAATTACCATTATATACACAATTATATACACTTGCCAATTACTATTTTAAACAATTACTATTTTAAACTTGATGCAAAACATTTACCAAGATCCACAAATCATCAAGGGTACTTCTAACCCTAAATTAAATTGAAGAACATCAACAAACAAACTAAATCATCTTTTCATCAAAACATTAGAACTTGGTTTCAACTCTTTGTCAGACTCAAAAAAATAGATTAACCATCATAAAATTGATTGTAACATTGCATAAATTTGATTAGAAACTTAGAACCATTCACCAAAATTCATCCTTTAATACAACTCCAAGCCTCTCCCATTCCTTCGAAGGGTCCAAACACCTTCCAATACCTCTGCACAAACTGATGCAGTACAAAGGAAGAAATCAACACCTTTCTTGACACACTTATTCAACTATATTTCCCTTCACAAAACATTTGATTTGTATACTCAAATTAGCATTAAGAGTTCCCAATTCCTTTTAAGGACCTTCAAAACACCTTGAAAATCTTGAAAATAACTTATTACAATCAACTAGGTTCCTCAAAACATCAACCAATGATTATTTCATTCACAAGTTGTCTTAAATCTTCCATAATGGCACCATTGTTTACAAACACAAACTATAATTCTTAAGGCACAACCAAACCATTCTTTGCTTAATAAATCTTTGTTTGAGTTAGTACAACAAAAATGAAACCTTTCAGAAGTCTTCCCTTACACACAAAATTAGTTCCTTTGTTCACTATCCACATTACTAGTAGCCAAGCATTTGCAAACTGTCACATGTATCTCCCAAACCATGCACACACTTCAGACTGTGATACTCATTTTTGATGTAGAGTTAGAGGACCCAAAACCATTGAAGATGTCAAATTTCCTTAAAGAGGCATCTAAGAAGATTAAAAAGGCCTAATGGACCAATCCCAACACTCCTCCAAGATAGACAATGAACATAAACACTATTTCCCACATTTCACCCTTGGAATCTAGTTACTATGCAATACCAGTTTTGGGCCCTTAACTCCAAAACTTTCCAAAACACTAGGAAAATAAAAGAATGATTCTAGCACCCATTTCAAAGTTGCAAGACATACCTTAACCCATCACATGACTCCTTTGGGACAACTTTAAGAAAACTGACCTTTTCACTATTTTAGGCCTCCAAGTAGGCCAATTTTACAAAGGAACTACCCTTAGATCCTAACACCAGACTTAAAAACCCAAAAAAAGTCTTTAATTAGCTCTCAAAATAAGATATTTTCTAGGTCGGAGGACCTTACCCGCTCAACTAGGCTTCCAATACAAAACCCCCCATTTTTCAATGCAAAGAGGGAGGGTTTATAGAAACTCCTATACCTGGGCCTTCCCAGACCATTACAAAGCATCAAACATATTCAAAATACCCTGCACAAGGTCAAAATTTCATTACATAGACCACTCCTTCAACACTTTTTCAAAATCACTCCTTGGTTCCTCAAATTCTCATGCAAAAGTGCTTGTTTCAGCGTAAGAACCCCATCCTATTGTCATTAGTTTCATTCCAAGGAATGTTCAAAAATAAAAGACCATACTCTAACAATGTACATGCCATCCCACTAAGAAAAAAGTCATAACAGTAGGTAGGATGATCATTTCACAATTAAATCCTACTCAAACCCTTGACTGGCTTGAAATGAGCAGTTTCAGAAAATTGTCAATTGCTCCCTTCAAACGTACTGTTAAGCCCTCAGAACTGATGCATTAGAGATTTAAGACATTTTCCTACAATATTATATTATTTTTCTATCAAGGGGAGGTTGTATAGATCTGTACAAGTGTAGGAAAGTGTAAAAAAACCAGTGAATTTCTGGAAAACATCATTTTTTTATCAAAAAAATGGATTTCAAAATGAACAAAAATCCTCCCTTCGAGCCAATGGAGGTTGTTTAAACCTTTTCCAATGAAAACCAACTCCCCCCAACTCCTATAAATAACAAACAACGTGCCTTTGAAAGCTCATATAACCGGTACATGGAAAATGTCTTTAATGACCCTCTTACAACATGAAGATACCCAAAATTGAATCAAATTTCAAAATGGAAGCATAGATTGTCAAGGTGATCCTAAACCAAAAACTTATCAAACACTCACAATTCCATTTACTTATTAGTTTTCAGAATCACCATCATGGTTATTCACTTTTAGTTAGAAATGTGCTCTGGCCAGCCTAGTGCTTCCATAGTTTGTACACATTTGTCTACATGCTAGGTTAACTTTTGTACACGATGATTGTAAGTATTATTTAAATGAAGCCTTCAATGACATATATATTTCAATTAAATTGAATGGATACATTTTTTAGGAACTAATATTTGTCTCAATACCATGGTATAGATAAAATTATCCGCCATGTCAAAGAAAAAGACAAAGAGGAAAATAACAGACGAAGAGAACAAAACCTTGAAAGAAAAGGAGAGAGTTTGGGTGGCGGCATATCGTGAAAAGAAGAAATTGGAAATGATTGATGAAAACAACCTGATTGTAGAGGAACCTCAACCGTCAAAAAGAGAACGGGAATTGGCAGCACAACAAGCACGAATGTGAAAGCATCATCGTAAGACAGATTCAGATACCGTAGTTGGACACACACCCTCTATGACAAGTGAATATCAAGGGAAACCATTAAGCACAAGTGAATATGGAGGGACACCATCTAGCACAAGTGAATATGGATGGACACCATCTATTGCAAGTGAATATGGAGGGACACCATGTACTACAAGTGAATATTGTTGGACACCATCCAACACATCTCAAGTTGAGAGTGCATCATCACTCAAAATTGACGAAGAAGGTATGCCATCATCCCATGTGAACCTCAAGGTATGTCTTTTTCTCCACCCTGGATCGAAGGTATGAAATCTAGCCTACCTCAATTAAATATTGATGAAATTCCTAATGTTGAGATGTATGTACCTAGGAGAACACCACCAAGAATTTTGTGTAGAAATCCAAAGTATTTGATTAATATTGATTATGAGATTTTGTAGCACATGGAAGGTAAGATTTCAACACGCACTTGTAGAAGATATGCTGATAAGATTTGGGAGTGATTCTATGAAAGGCTAAATGAGACTGCAAGATGTCAACTATTTGTGGAAATGATGATGGGTGTAAAGTATAGGAACATCATGAAGACTCTTGGGTTGAGAACATCAAATGCATCGACTGAAGACACTATTGTGAAGAATCTAATGGATGCTTATGAGAGTGTGGGTAAGACCTCATGCTCAAAGGATAGTAATGTCACCCGACATGTCATTACATCGACTTTGGTAAGTTTCCAAACAAAGAGAGCTCGTCTAATTAAAAAGACTAGTGAACAAATGAGAATTAGTAGAATTTTTTTATCAAGAGCCATTCAAAGGTGGAAAAGAATTGAGGGCAATGATACAAATGAATTATGGGCATTCTCGGGAGACTGTCACGAAAAGATAAAGAAGTTGTCGAAGCCTTGAGAACACTAATTGAAGAGTATTGGAATAATAACACAAGGCCATCTCTGAATCAAAGGGATGTGGTAAGAAGGAGAATTGGTAGTTAGAATCGTGAGCCACATCCAAAGCATTTTTTGGATATGACTCAAACCCAATTTTTTCAGAAATTTGAAAATGATTATCCTCAAATTAGTATTTCTCAAAGATTTTTTCAACTGGTTAAACCTTTTTATGTTAAGATAAATCACACATGCACTACTTTTTGTTGTAGACTACATATTAAATTTTCTAACCATTATGATGTTTATCATTCTATATGTTTAGATTTGCATACTAACACTATTTTGTAGGATTGTGGCATAGAAGCCCCACCAAAATCTTCAAGAGAGTTCTTATCCAAAAAATTATGTGAAATAGAGGATGGCCAGATATTCTATAGGACAACATGCTTGGATGGTTCATGCGAGCGTTGCGGTGGCTTCCGGCATATGCCAGTATGTCAACATATGGAAAGCACAAATGAGGTGGGACATAAACTAGTAGAGTTCGGGAAGTATAAAATAGTGGCATATATGGGTCTCAAGCAAAAAGGTGTGATTTGGTTATTGAGAAGATTCCAGTGTACCAATTTATGACCACATTTCATGATAGTATGCTATTTGAGTATGCAATGCATACCCATAGAGCCTGATGGTTGGACACGCAATTCAAGCTAAGCAAGGACACCTTTCCAATTGGAAGCATAGTATCCATGGTTGACTTTGTAGAGAACCACACTCTACAGCAACAACACGAGGTGTAGTCACAGTATTAAAATTCCACACAATTTTTGATATTTGTGCACATAGCATTCATTCATGCATCTGATAGTACAGATGAGCAAAGGAAGGTATTGAGGGAGTACCACTTTTACATTAGTGATGATCGAACACATTCTCCAGAATTTGTGCAAGGTTGCTTCCAAATTTTCTACAGTGGTTTGGCTCAGAGGGGCATAAAATAGAATCAACATATAATATGGTCTGATAACTATGCAACACAGTTCAAGAACTCGCGCATGTTCTACTAGTTGTGCAAGATGCATGTCACTAAAGGTGTTCAACATATGTGGAACTTTTGTGAGGCTGGACATGGAAAGGGGGAGCATGATGGTGCAGGAGCATGCGTGAAAATAGCATTAGCACGAGAAGAGTTAAAGTATAAAGACAGTGCAAAGTTGATAGATGCAAAATCAATTGTCGAGTGGTGTAATGCTTTGATGGGTCCAGGTAATGAAGGTATGTCTTCAGTTCATAGATTATTTTGGTTGATGCATGATACTAACATTGCACCATATGAAGAATGTTGTACACTAATAGGATCGAGTGAGGTACACTCTTTCCTTAGCTCAAATGTAGGTTCATGGAGTATTGATACACAAAAGATGGCATGCTTTTGTTCTTCATGTACAATGCAATCCTAGAATAATTGTGAGTCAGGGGAGTGGGTTGACAAATGGTTCACAAGTTATCTTAGCCCACTTCACATGTATCACCCTTTGACGGCATTGGAACTGACACAGATGGAATCATCAGTCGACTTTGACCACATATCAGATCTAGTTCAACCAGGTGATATATCTACTTTCTTAGTTGTTGAAATTCCATATCGTTATCTTAATTTTTACTGTATTCGTAATGTTGACAAATTTCAAGATATTTTTTGCATGTATCAATGCAGGGCATCTTTATGCAGTTATTGTAGATGAAGACAATGAAGAGGGAACAAACTATTACTTCTGTTGTTGTGTTGAGACCAAATTTTTTTGGAGGCCCCAGTTATAGATGGAGAAAACATCGAATACCCTACAGGCTCAGTTGTGGTTACTAGAACATGGCTTAGAAGGTACCCACATTTAAGTGTTAAACATTGGCTATTTCAGGACTTTGACATGCATCGTAAGATTCTTCATTACTCGAACCTTGTCATGGAATATAATGTTCATTTAACCAAATATGGGGGTAGACCTTTCAACAAGACGTTATGGAAGGTTCGTGAGTCTGACCATGAGGCAATACTTGACACAATAAAGAGTAGAGCAGACCCGGATGGTTTGTTGGATTAATTTGTAAGTATATGCACATTGGTTCTTATTAATTTATACTTGTATTCTCATTAATTTTTTTGATGCCAATGCTATCATCTTCTTTTATAGTGATTGGTGTCCCCTTGCAAAAAATGCAGATATATGAGCTATCCAAGAGAATGTCAGCGAGAAAAGAAATGCAACATCCTTATTTTGATGCCTGCATGCAACATCTATAAGTGCCTTCCATCTATTTTTATTTCATTTCCATTTTGGATGCTCTTTATTTTTCTCTTTTACTTTGTGTATTTGTAAGTAAACCACTAAAAATTGATTGATCTTTCGTTGCAGAAATGTTGATTTAAGAGCCATCAAAGAGAATCTCATCCAAAAAAGCAATGCAACATCCTTATTTTGATGATCTTGAAAAATCTCAATTTTGATTTCAAGCCATTATAAAAGAGCATGTCAAGCTTAGCGAGGGAATCTCAAGTTACTCATTTAAAGTTAAGCTCATAATGAGCACCTATGATATAGACATTTAAAGAGAATCTCAAATGTATGAGTGACATTGTAAAAGATCTGTGAGAATGAAGTGCCTGAGGCATTATAATAAGATTTAATTACATAATGAGATATACTCAAATATTGTAAGGTCTAAGTTCATGTTTTCTATAGTAGCACCTTGTTATGTAAATTCCTTGAATAGGAAAATTCGCAAACTTTGAATTTTGAATTGTAAACAATGTGAAAAAGGTCATATAAAGGATATGTAAACAATTTGCAACTTTTTTTTTGCAATGCGTGTGACCAAGCAAACTGTTCCAACACGTCCTAATAGGTATGTTTATTCTAGGCATGGTCTTCTTTTGCACCGAAACACATAGAATCACTTTGAGCTATGTTCCACCAGATCGATCCCTTAAGGGTCCAAAGTGCAAAATGGCATAAAAATTCAGCATGCTATTACTTGGATACCGTGACACTTATAAAATTCTCATTTAATCCAATAGGATAATGTTGGACCCCTCTAGAAAAACCTCTCTCATTTTTGGCTATCTCAGAGTTCTTTTCTCATGGCGACGGATTTTCACTTGATAGAAAAAGTGTCAAATTCAAGCTGTGCAAAGTTGCAAAGTGGTGCAAATTTTGCTCTGCAACTCATGTGACCAAACTAACTACTCCAACACATCCGAATAGGTATTTTTATGCTAGGAATGGTCCTCTTTCACATCGAAACATGTGGAATCTCTCTGAGCTATGCTCCACTAGATCGATCCCTTAAGGGTCCAAAGTGCAAAATGGCTGCAAACTTCAACATGCTATTACTTGGATACCATGATTATTAGAAAATTATCATTTGATCCTATAGGATCCCGTTGATCCCCTCTACAAAAACCTCTCTCATTTTTGGCTATCTCGGAGTGGTTTCCCCGTGGTGGCGGATTTTCAATTGATGGAAAAAGCATCAAATGCAAGCAGTGCAAAGTTGCAAACTGGTGCAACTTTTGTTCTGCAACTTCTGTGACCAAGTAGACTATTACAACATGTTCGAATAGGTATGTTTATGCTAGGCATGGTCCTCTTTGGCACTGAAACACATGGAATCGCTCTGAGCTATGTTCCACCGGATTGATCCCTAAAGGGTCCAAAGTGAAAAATAGTTGCAAAATTCAGCATGCTATTACTTGGATACCGTTACACTTAGAAAATTCTCTTTTGATCCTACAAGAAGGCGTTGGGCCCCTCTACAAAAACCTCTCTCGGTTTTGGCTATCTCGGAGTGGTTTTCTCGTGGCGGCAGATTTTCACTTCATGGAAAAAGTATGAAATTCAAGCTGTGCAAAGTTGCAAAGTGGTGCAACTTTTTCTTTGCAACTCATATGAAAAAACCAACTATTCCAATGCATCCGAATAGGTATGTTTATGCTAGGCATGGTTTTGTTTCACACTGAAACACATGGAATCGCTCTGAGCTACGTTCCACTGGATTGATCCGTTAAGGGTCCAAAGTGCAAAATGGCTGCAAACTTTAGCATGTTATTACTTGGATAATGTGACACTTAGAAACTTCTTGTCTGATCCTGTAGGATCATGGTGAGTCCCTCTACAAAAACCTCTTTCGATTTTGGCTATCTCAGAGTGATTTTCCTGTGGTGGCGGATTTTCACTTGATGGAAAAAGCATCAAATGTAAGCAGTACAAAGTTTCAAAGTGGTGCAACTTTCATTCTACAACTGTGACCAAGTAGATAGTTCCAACATGTCTAAATAGGTATGTTAATTCTAGGCATGGTCCTCTTTTGCACCGAAACATATGGAATCGCTTTGAACTATGTTCCATCAGATTGATCCCTGGAGGGTCCAAAGTGCAAAATGGTTGCAAACTTTAGCATGCTATTACTTGGATACCATTACACTTACAAACTTTTCATTTGATCCTATAGGAAGGCATTGGGTGCTTCTAGAAAAACCTCTTTCGGTTTTGGCTATCTTAGAGTGGTTTTTGTGATGGTGGTGGATTTTAACTTCATGGAAAAAGTGTCAAATTCAAGTTGTGCAAAGTTGCAAAGTGGTGCAACTTTTTCTTTGCAACTCGTATGACTAAACTAACTGTTCCAATGCATCCAAATAGGTATTTTTATGCTAGGAATGGTCTTGTTTCGCACCGAAACACGTGGAATCACTCTGAGCTATGTTCCACCGGATCGATCCCTCAAGGGTCCAAAGTGCAAAATGGCTGCAAACTTCAGCATGCTATTACTCAGATACCATGATGCTTAGAAACTTCTCATCTGATCCTATAGGATTGAGTTGATCCCCTACACAAAAACCTCTCTTAGTTTTGGCTATCTCAAAGTAGTGGCATATTTTCACTTGATGGAAAAATCATCAAATGCAAGCAGTGCAAAGTTGCAAAGTGGTGCAACTTTCGTTCTGCAACTTGTGTGACCAAGCGGACTGTTCCAACAACTCCAAATAGGTATTTTTACACTAGGCATGGTCATCTTTCATACCGAAACACATGGAATCTCTCCAAGCTATGTTCCACCAGATTGATCCCTTAGGTTGGAGGAGTCTAACGTTTCAAATTTGTAAGTTGCTTAAAGAAACAAATTTGAAATGCAACACTTACTTATTTTGAAAGTTGGTTTTTAATTAGTTGAGGGCATGGATCAGTTAAAAAAGGGTGTAAAACACTATGTAAATCCTTGAGAGGATTGAATAGAGGTTGTTGATGAACTCTTTGAGAAGATAAGATAAGAATTATTCACACTGCTCTTTGTTTTTTAGATTTTTTATACAAACTTGTTGATCCCGTACTTGGTACGACCTCCAGCTTCCTTTACGATCCCAAGGTTGACATGCATTGAAAGAGGGCTAAGTTCACAAGAACCCATCTCTCATGATAATGAATGGCCCACTTAGCACTCATTACATGTAGGTGATGCTCACAGAGGTGAGGCACTAGGCCTTCCTAGGAGGTCACCCATCCCAGTACTACTCCAGCTCAAGCACTTAACCATGAAGTTTTTTCCCCAAGGTTAAGCCCACTTAGCTTGCAACCCCATTTGAAAAACCTTCAGCAAGTGTTGTGCCTTATGAAACATTCATTATAGATTCCCTTTATCTCATCCATTGATAAGTAGGAGGTATTTTCTACAATGTGTCAAATTGTGATATTTCTATCAGGATAATTGTGTAGTTTTCGAATATAAAAGAGAATAAGAAGGGAAGATCAAGGTAATCAATTTGCAGACTTATTTTTATTATTCAATTACCTAGTGTGGGATTGGTCTATATGAGAAATTTTTTATAATATGGGAGTATACGTTTCAAGTATATAATCCGAAAAGGACTCAAAGTTAGATGCACGAGTACAAAGTATCGATCAAGAAAGGCATCCCAATTCTCAAGGCCTATATATCAATGATAGGCGGATTTATATTCAAAGCTAGCACATGATTTTAATTGATTAATTAGAAGCAACTATTATATTTATTTATCAAATTTCCATTATCAAATTAATATTTGAATTAGATTTCATATTCAAAATTTATTTCATTTATAATTTGGGGACTCCATTATCTATCTTAATAATATTGGATGATAACCTTTGTCAATCCAATAAGAAATAAATCAAAAATCTATTGATCGAGAGCTTGAGTCATTACAGTTTTATTAGAGTGAATGAACCTGCTAGCCTTTGGGTATTGCAACAAATTGAATTTCCATTAGAAGCATGGCAACCGATGATAGTGGTTGGCATTACTCAAGAAGGATGAACATCTTAAAGAAATTTGTGGAAATCGGGACAAGTAACCTTCTTATGGACTTAGGGTTACAATATTTGATCTACAACATGTTCCACGATTTCTTTAGTAGGATCAAGAACACACATAATGAAGGTGTGTTTGCAGCCATGAAAGATTATGGTTCGAACTACCCAAAAAAGTGATGTTTTATCTCAACCACCCATATCTATACCATGGTTTGTTTGGAAACAAGGATGGGTTCTCTCTTCATCGACATATACATTATTCATCAATGTGTTCACACTAGTGTTACAAGACTTGGACTCACCTCGGACTTGACAAGCCAATTTTTGACTTGGACTCAGGCTCGGAGTGCAGACTCGACAAAGAGAAAAACCTAAGAAATTCAAAGATTTTTAAGGATTTAAAACTTGTTTCATGCACCCTTTAATAAATGAAAATTAAAGACACAATAGCATCATCAAATATAAATTACTATGATCCCATACACAAACATACATCAATCACATAAGTATAAGCATCGATAAAAGATATTTGTATTAACATAGAAATTACCTTGAATAGACGTAATTCATAACTATTGATCCATCAATTTAGAATGCAAATATGGATAGGCAACGATAAAAGATATTTGTATTAACCAAATAGCCATGTAGGCATACATCAATATATGTCGATATAAGTATAAAATATATGTACAAAATAGCCATATAGGCTTACGAGAATGCCATATAGGCATACAATGTCAAATATGTCCAATAAAAAATATGTACAAAACTACCATGTAAGCATACAACAAAGGACTCTGGAATCAAAAGTCATTGCTCTCCATGCCCTAAAAATAAAATATTTCCCTTTCCTTTTCGCTCAGATGGCAATAGGTCTGTTACTCATTTTTGCTGCACTCGTGGAGTGCTCCTTCTACTCCTCCTAGGGTTTAGTTCATGGTGAAGTTTTAACTATTACAATAAGAAGTAAAGACATGAATATATAGAAATTACATTATCAAAAATGATATATTTGACAAAATAATCACTTACAGCCATCTCACAATCTCTCTCCATGAGGGAAATATTCTCATGCCCATGCTCAGGCATGCTCAAGCCCTGTATAAACCATACAAATAGAAATTAAACTACGTGAATCAATAATGGTTTGATTTTTCACTAACTAACATCTATAACAACAAATGTAAATGTAAATTTACTAATTTTCCTCCTACCTCTTTTGTTAGAGCCATCGAGGATTGTATAGCAGATGTCACACCAATATCCATTGCCCTCATCACATTCGGAGGAGTATCATCTCACAACAACTACAAATAAAACAACAAAATATTCAACGTAATCAACGATGTGAATATAAACTACACAAATCTATTAAGTACTTGATTCATTAGTTAAGATCTTTATTCTATTACCTGCGTGAAGGGTTGAGTAAATCCATCACCATTGGGAAGTGTTCCATCAAAACCTCGAATATTAGTCTATTCAACATCCAAAATCACATTAAATTACCATTTGTAAAACAATAATATTAACATGCAATAAATTTATAATTTTTTACTAGTTACATACCCTAGCGATAGGTGTACTGTAGAAATAGGTTTGTGGTGGGCTGGTGTATCTAGTCTCAACACTGTGACCCTGAAATTTTATTAAAATCATAAAACAGTTTTAGTTAATCTTGCATTTCAAAATTGAAATTTAATAAATTAAATTCAATGAACGCATGCACTAACTTTTACCTGACTATCAATGCCATATGCCTCATGCAAAATGTCAGCTGCCCTCTCCATCTCCATAGCTCCAGATGGATCCTACGTACCAGTCTCCTAAGTGTCGGTGGGGTCATATGAACAAGTAGCCCCGCAAGATTGACACACATGTGTTCGAAGGCCACCACTCGAAGACTCCCCTGAATGGCGTTGTAGAATAGGGCTAGTATGATGGATGACACTCTAGGTCAAAGTGTTGATTGCCTGCAATGTCTCTATGTCAGCACTTTCCCTCATGATGAAAGGCATAACAACGTGGTCATGAGGTGGCCTAGCGAGAGCTCGTCTACCTTGCTGTGTAGGATCCGGTTGTGCACCAGGTCTATCCTGAGCTGACCCCCCACCTCTCTCCTGGAAATCCCTCATATCAAAATAATTTGGGATTTTGTTCAATATGAACTCACTTTATAGTTTCCTAAGGAAATATTGTGGGACCTCACAATTGTTGCACGGTGGGTAATCGAAGACCATGTACCACCTATCATAAAACTAGTCCCTAATCTGTTGGTGGTGGCACCAATGGATAGGAAACCTCTTCGCATTGAGGGTAAGATTTTTATTTGTGCGTGGGTTGGTGAATAATGAGCACAAATCACCTTTTGTAATTTTTAAATCCTTCACATCCTTGTATGATAGTTTATTTGCATAATAATCCCTAGCTGCCTACCTCCTATCTTGCCATCCAGTTATTTTTTTGCTAATTGAATCTACATTTTTTAACATATCTTTTAATGAATTTGCTAGGGTCATTCTTTCTGCGGTTGAACCATTTGGATCACTCAACCTACTGATCAAATCCTCAATTATCCTTTTGTTGTTCTCAATTTCACTAATTAAATTTTGTTGAGTGCCAGGAGGGGGTTGAGTCATTGGTGGAGGAGGTTGATGTTGTGGTTGATTTTTATCTTGAGGATTTGGTTGGTCTTCCTGTTGAGGATTTTGAGGGTTTTTCAAGTTGATTTGTATCTCCTAAAAATTCAAACAAATAGATATCAGATTCAACCTAAAACTAACAAATTCAACCTAAAACTAACTAATTCAAAACAAAAACCATAGAATCCTTACCTCTCACAACTCGTCGTCGTCGTGGTGCCATTGTTACGAAGAAATAGGAATTGTTAGTGAAGAAATTTGCTGAAATTCTCCTCCTACAACGCGAGTGCAAAATTGTGGTGGTTTTGGCCGCGGCTGCAAAAAAATGAGTTGAAATCCTAATGAGAGATTTTCATTTCTTTTTTTGCTTTTAATAATCAATAATGCAAGAGCGTTATAACGCGCTCGCATTATTGGTTTGTAGTTGCCAAGCCTCAGGCTCGGCATAATGAGCCATAACATGAGCACGTTATAACGTGCTCACGTTATGGTTTTTCAAATATTTTTTTAGGGGGTGTCCACAGAATTGCTACCCATTTCCATGCACCCGCCTAGGTAGCATGATTGAATATTTCATATGAATACTGGGTTTTCTTGTTTAAATTGACTAACAGTACTGATGGTGGTCATTTTTTGAAGCATTTGCAGATTTTGGTATTTACATCTGGCGCTAGAAGGAGGGGAAGTTGGCAACATATTTTCTATAAATTTATAATTTGAGATTGCATAATGGTTGGCATACATATTCTCTGTAGTGTCATTTATAACTTGAGGCTATTGTTGGCAAGTAAGCTTTCTTTTCATTTTTTAATGTTTGTTTTGCAATTCCTTAATGAGATATTGTTTGGATGAATCAAAGGAAAGTGATTTTTTTGGTTTTACAATAGATATTTGTTTTTACAAGTGCAACAAATATTTGTGGTTTAAATAAATCAAAGGCATGTGGTAGGTTGTTTCAAAACAAATGTTGTTTGAATGAATCAATGTGAGTGTTTCCTTATATTTTTGCATTCCATACACATTTCGACATTCTCCTCTTAGGTGAAATTTGTCAGCATATGCTCTACTACCAGGTCCACGTATTGATGTTTATTTTTCTCTGGGACATGTAGATTTCTTCCCCAGAGATACACTTATAATTAGTTACCTCTGTTTTCTCATATAGGATAATTTTTTTTTCTTTCTCACCTTCATTTATACTAAATGTGAGGTCAAGTCTGTCACCAATATCAATCTTGAGTGTCTATTTTAGATTCTTAAGGCATCAAGATCAATGGCATCAATATCATGGTATGCAACTCTTATTCTAAGTATGTGTTTGTAGAAATATCGGGTGAAACAAACATCCAATAGTTGTCCATCATATAATTCTTTAGTAACCACTCTTCCAACAAGAGTAAAGTGTGATATGATAGGCGATTTTAAATGAACAGTGAGAATGTCGAATATAATTAAGGAGGCATTAAAAAAAAGGACGTGACATTTTCTGAAAATCACTTTTCATAGGTGATATTTTGAAAAAAACTTGTTGCAATTTTCTTTCCTTCCATCATTAATATTATTGTCTTTGTCATTAATATCATTGTTTCTCTTATTTATTTTTCTATTTTTAAAGATTGGCGTGCTAGGTCAGGTTCTGAATGGATTGTAGTGTAACCCATAACATTTATGGGCGCACATGTAGTGAAAGGACTCAAAGACCAACTCTGATTCCATGCCAAGACTGATGCTAGAAAAGTGAAAGGACTCAAAGACCAACTCTGATCCAATGCCAGGATGAATGCTAGCAAAGGTCTAAGAATCTGGCTTTACATTTGCGAATGCGTTGCATGAAGGTTTCTAGAAACTTTTAAACAAATCACGAATTATCTTTGCTTCCCCATTTTGCATACATGTCTTCCGCAACACTTCCAACTATAACATCTAAGAAAATTTCTATATACATTATGTTTTGATGGGTTCCCATAGCCTTTTACAAAGTTCCATTTTTTAGCACAGGAGAGATGTTGGTCAAAACTTGTAGAATTCAGTTTTACACCTACTAATCGCATTAGCTTGAAAGATTTTAAGCATTTATTCGCTGTATGCAAACTAGATAGATAGAAGGGAGGTACTCTGGGATGATTTCATGAAATCTTGAAAATAACTAAAGGAACTTGCAATTGCCAAATACAACACGTAGATTTTCCCCTTGTTCTTGTAAATACTTGGACCCAAAAGAACCTGTTCCAAGATTAAAAAGTAAAAACTCGAGCTACTCTCTTGATTGATTTCTTTTGGGTGGATATAGGTGCTCTATGGCAATCAAAATCATTTTTTTTTTCAAGTGCATATAAGTGTTTGGAGAAGGCTCTATAATATTATATTCAACGAACTTGTTGTGGCTTCTTTCTCTTTGCTTAAACATATATAATTTACTAACGTAATGTGAACAGGCCATCATGATGCTTGGGGCAGCAGCCGATTATTCACAAGATTTCGTCTTTATCTCTTTATATCGATTTCATTAATTGTGGAATTCTTTTTGTAGATTTCAAAAAGGGAATTTGAATGTGTGAAATGGACAAAAATCCCATCATAATGAATGCATTTAAATCTCTTCTAATGTAAACAACTAGATTGGGGAGAAAGTAGATTAAAACGCCATTAAAGTACACTTCAAATTTTGGGCACATCTAGATCTCACCAAATTGTGCCTTATTTTCATTGAATATTTCCACACTTTACCTGCCGAAGATTTTCTCAATATTTTTTATGTATGCAAGAGAAAAATACATCATGGAAAGGATATATACATGTATAGAGGTGATAAGGCTTTCTTTATTCCAAAATTAGACTGTGTACTTGCTCAAAGGTAAAACTTGTAGGCAAAAAAAAATTGATATACTAAGCGCAATTTAAAGTTCAATCACTTCTTCCCTACTTGGTGCACATTAAATACAACATTATCTTCTGACGTTTGGGTTTCATTAATGGTGGATTTTGCAGATTTCAAAAAGGCATTAGATTTATTTTGAAATGACATGTACTATTCTTAGCTTAGTTAAATTAAAATGAGATTGAAATTACATGGATGACTATAATGCTTAGCTTAGGTCATATAGTGATGTAAATGCGCATTTCTTGGAGGATATCTATGAGAAAACAATATTCCTTGTCTGCGCTTCTACAGTTTGTTGTAAAACATACACTCTTATCATATATATTTAATTAGACACTCGATGATCTCAACAAATTGCTAGAAAAAGTTGTTTTGAATACAAAAAAGTTGAGAACCTTCCATATTTCTATCAGTGTATTATATTATCAACAAGTCCCTTTATTTCCCATGCAGAGCATTGGAGTCAAACATCTTGCTAACTTGTCCTCCAAACATAATCTAGAATTTTCCAAGACACATGGACAGAATAATTGTTAAAGGATTGCTAAATATTATAGTTGAAGTTACAAGAAACTCCTCTCTATGTTTACAATGAAAACTTTGACTTGTTGTAATTATCCATCAATTTTGCTACAACAAAACAATGTTTCTTTTCAAGGAAATCAATCACATTATCTCCTGTAGAAAGAGATTCTTGTTTATATGCATCGAGATAACTACAAAAACTAAATTTCCAATTAGCATATTCAAGGGCATAACTGTATAGAAAAGTCATCAAAGTAAGGCTTACAAACATTTTTCATATGCTGATTTCTTTTTTTTTGCAGAGATAGTGATGCACAAAAAGTGTACTCTTTTGATGATACTCTACTAGTTTGATTAAGTATTTGACTTCAAAAGAAAACAACTAATTACTAAGAAGGCCGAATCATAAAGGCTGAAGATGATATAATCATATTGTTGTTTTCTTTGAGGGAAAAATTAACAAACTATCATTTTTAACATTGGAGTAATCTATTTTCTTAAATGATTCTTGAACATGTCGATTAATAATTTGCATATTTGAATATATCGATAAATGCTTTGCAAATTTCTTGGAGATAACAAAGTAGCAAAGTGGAGAAAATCCAGAAAATATCAAGCAGATTTGAGTGGGGAAGTTGGGCATTGAACTTGAAAAAGAATTTTTAAATGCTTATTGTAATAGCTTGAAGCATACATTTCTCGCTTTCATTTTATTTTATAGGACAACTCACTTATTTTTGGGGTTTAAAATTAACCATTGATTTGATTTTTTCAAATTTGTTAAAATTGAACTTAGAAACGTACTAAATTTTGATTTCTGGACTAAAATTGAACAAGTAACTTCACACTTGCATTTCCGTGCTATAAAACGAACACGTCACTTCTTTGAGGTCTAAAATGAACAAGTCAATTTTATGTTTTGTAATATTTTTCACAAATTAATATCATTTAAAAAGATGTATGCCCTTCTCTCATGCCTCACGGTGATCTTGAGAATCAAAAGGATTTTTTGTGATATTGAGTTGTGTAAGTGATTACCTCCACATTTCAATTTGGGCATTTTAAAATCAAACAAAATATTGTGAGTGTGAGTGGAGTACATCACAAGTGTTCTCTCTTTGTTTCTCTATAAATATTGATAAAACTATGGATGTACTTTCTCACTTTTGTTTATCCGTAGAGGGCTTGCCTAGTGGGAAAAATCAATCACCCTAGGGAACGACCCAACCGGTAACACGCTAAATCCAAGTGACTTCCAGCTGGTATATAAGTGTGGATACTCGAGGAAAGTTTGAGTATCATGAGGATGATTTTGAAAAGAAGGGCAACAATGGTCTCTTGTTGCATGGATGGTCCCCGACGAATGGAATACTTGCATTAAAACCACTTGTTTAGAAAGGCCATAATCCTTATCTATTTTCTGATGCAAGAACGATCGTTCTAAAGACATCACACATTTTTATGGCTCTTGGTAGAGATGACAAGTATTCCATGGGAGGTTCATGGGTAATGATGCTTGGCTAACCCAAGAAGTGAGTGCACTATAAGGGGGAACCTGTGTGGACAAGCATCTAATCATCTGCTAAGAGTAACTATAGTTGGATTCGTCCAAGTGGGAACTCAAGAAATATTACCTCTTTCATCCTAGGATTGTGCATATCTTTGAAATCAAAACACTTTGTTTGGATCCAAAACACTTGAAAACAAACATTCATAAAATCCTGAAAATTTCAGACCCTTTAGGGAAGCAAATACCTTTGAAAAATCCAAGTGCTCATGCTTGCCCTAGGGATTTCATCCTTAGAGGCTTCTAAATATTTGGACTTAATCACAATTTTCTCTCAGTAAAGTCAACATTAGGAAATGTTTTCCTTGATTTCCACATAATGGACTTTGTGGGATAAGAAGAAGTTAGGACATTAGACATCTAGTTTGAAAAACCTAATCAAGAGAGTTTTTGTGGTAAGAAGAACTCATTAAGAAAAGTTAAGAATAATTGAACCCCACACATGTGCTTAGTATCTTTTGGTCATATGGTTTTCCATGCAAGCAATTATCTTTTGGTTTAAAATTCTCTGAGGGAAAAGTACATTCTTCATTACCTCGGTCTTGTAAACAAGTCATTCTTAGGCTCATTTAGGATCAAATCAACCCCTTCATCCATTCAAAGCATTTATCATCCCATCCCCCAAACAACTTTATAGTTTTGGAGACATCACTATCTAGACTTGGGTACATCATTAAACCAAATCAAAATCACCTTGTTTAGTTAGGAGTGTGAGAATGCATCCTTTTTCATACCTCTAGTTAAATTAGCACCTCTTTGAGAAAGTTGATCCTAAGGTAACATCCATCATCTTAGGTTTTACAAGTTCATCATCTAAATCAAAATCAAAACCCTAAATTCTAGCATAATTGATTCAAAATCCCTAAAAGTTCAAACACCCATATCATTCACCCCTTTCATCCTTTCATCTCATCATTGGTCCTAAACACCTTAGAGGTTCACTTTTGTAACAAATTCAAAACACAAGAAAAACATGGAATATAAGATCGATTCATACATCATGAGTAATCCAAGTCAATCAAACTATCAAAGCCAATACTCACATTTGTACAATCCATTCATTGGATCTTTATCTCTAAATTTAAATAATATAACAAATGTGAGTTTTCCCAATTTGAAGTTTGGAACACATTTTCCTATGGTAGATTTAAATCAAAGCCAAAACTTACAAATATATCAACCAAACAATCAAGGCATGAGTCTTCCAAACAAAATTATACCAGCATATCTATGCAGGGCATGTGTAGGATCATCATGGAAAAAATAGGCTCCTAAGTGGCAATCAAAAATAAAAAAATCAGCGTTAGGCAACTTGACGTAAAAATTTGAATAAGTTATCTATATTATATAAAAAATATAAAAGAATAGAATCTATAGCAAATTGAATGTAGTTTCTAAACTACTAGGTTTATTTAAAAAAAAAAAAAAAATCTATTTGGTGAAAATTTGAAATTTCAGTGTAGTAGTACTTAAATTTTAGGGAAAAAAAAAGTAGGTGCTTGTCTAACCACCCTAACCATAATAAAATTATAATTATTTTTATAAGATTTTAGATATAAGTAGAGGACTCATTTCCCGATGTGATGCATATTTTTTTTTAATTGTTTTCCAAGTAAATAATTAATTATGAATTTTTTATTACAACTTTTAAAAAATATAAAAACTTGTATGTTTGAACACCTTAACTTGGTCAAAACTTCATGAAATTCAGTTCTTTTTTTTAATCCTATAGTATGCAAAGCATAGAATGTGGTACATGTTTTGGATTCAAAAAAATTGATACTGTTTGAAAGTTATAGATTTTTTTCAATCAGCCTATCAATCAGGACTTTAGTAGTAATTCAAATAGAAAATGAAAAATAATTATTTATTAAATTCAAAGTAAAGAATAATTTATATTGGTGGAAAGCTGAGAATCTCCTTTGAAAACCCTTTTTGTTTCATCAATTTTGGGTAAGAAAAATGTTGTCAACCATATGGGTCATCATATCACTTACATATCACCACTTTTTGGCCGATCATGATCTTCCACATACCCTACATGCCAAATGTGACTGTACCAAATCCAAGCTTACTAAACATAAACATATCAAATCCATACTTTGTAAAATTTGGGATGGATATGTTTGCAAATCCCACGAATGTTGTTCAAAATTCAGGCAATATGTTGACAACTCCATGTATTGATCCAAGTCAAGGTAACCCCATGAAAAATCAAAGTTACCTAGATCCAAGCAATGTGTTTCCCAATCACAAAAATGTTTAATATCAACCAATAATGCCAAATCTAAACATCATACCAAATAAAAAAAATTGTTCAAGATCAATTTTTCCATGATTCCATGCAAACACCACAAGTATACATGCCAAATATGCTTTCTCAACAACCAAGTCAATGATATCAATAATTTCAAGGTCAAATCTAGCAAAACAAAATTGCTACACTCAAAAAACTCATTGATTCATATCACCAAGAGACATCTCCACCCCAAAATCAATATACTATTCCATTGGTTGAACCATGTCATCAAAGTGCATTGAGTTGTCTCCACAACCATATCAAGAACAATATCTCCAATATCAAGAGGTTGGATATCAACAACATCAACAATAAACCCGATCACCCCGTCTTGAAGATCAGTATCATATCTCAAAGATCAACCATAACTACCCATCAATGAGCACCTTGAAGATGTTTCCATCTCCTCCAATGATCAAATCAACATATATCAAGAGTCAATTTTCAATCATGATCAAAACCCACCAATGATACCCAACAATGATCAATTCAAGAAACATTAACATCATTTGATCTTATGGTTGAAATCATTGACAATATCTCCACCATAATTGTTGAAAAAAATAATCAATATCTATCCATGAATGAGCACCTTGAAGATGTTTCCACCTCATATGATGATCAAATCAACATACATAAAGAGACATTTTTTAGTCATGATCAGGACCCCTCCTACAAAGATCTATTTCAAGATGTGTTGATGTTATTTTATCCTATTGACATAATCAAAGATCCATTCACCAATGATCATGTTGAAAATGTCTCTACATCACCTAATGAGTTAGAGGACATATCTCAAGAAATTATTCCAAAGAATGATCAACATTTATCACCCACGTCTGGCAATGGTCCTTCCCAAGACATATTGGCATCCTTTGACCTCATGGATACAGATACTAAAGGGATCCTCAACTCAAAACTTGATCTAATTACACTTAAAGATCAAGAGGATATTGAGCCACTTCCCATGCCTAATGACGATGTCCAAGAGCCCTTTGTAAGAAATCCATCCTTTGAAATTGACCCATGTCAAGAACTTGATCCAATGCATGTCGAACACAATTCTAAAATCACTCAAGATCAAGAATTCATATCTCCGAGATACTACAATGATCTAATGGACACTCTCCTATCTATACAAGATGTCACAAAAGAGTATCATATCCATATGGCACATACTCCTCCATCTACCCATGAGATGATTTATTTGGATGGACACGTAGATGACCTTCATTCAAAACAAGAGTCTCATACTCTTGACATCATTAACAAGGAACAAGAGTTGCCTACTATTAAAATTTGTACACATGACCAAGATATAGAAAAATCTAGAGACATATCAGAAATGGATCATGAAGAAGGCTTCCATGGAAGTTGTGAATCAAACATGTCTTGCGGAGACATCAGAAATAGATCATGAAGAAGGCTTCTATAGAAGTTGTGAATCAGAAACATCTTGTGAAATGAATCATGAGGAATACTTTTATGTGGATGGTGGATCTTCAACACCTCTTGAAGAAGCATTAAAATCTGATATTTCAAAAGATCAGGCCAAAGATATCAATCATGGAGTTATCCCACATATGGAGGATCTGATCACTTATAAACTTTGATCACTTACCTTTTTTAGGGAAAGCTATCTTATCAAAAAATAAGTTATCACCTTTGAAGATCCATGATAGAGAAGAGAAGGATTAGCTCCTTGTTTCCAAGGTAAATCATATCCTATTGCAAATAATTTTTTTGAACAGATGAATTATCAAGGTAGAGGATTAGGCCTACATGAATAGGGTATCCTGGAACCAATGTAGATTACTAGAAATACTAAGTATCAAGGTCTTGGTTAGTTGACAATTAAGGGGTCTAAACATATCAGTGATACCTCTATAAAACTAGGGGAAACATCATCTCAAGCAAATGTCAACATAGGGAGCATGAAGAATCCTTATGATGAAACCAATTCCAATACTACAACTAGCCATTTAATGAATCTTCATCCACCCATAACCCCATCCACAAATTGGGACCAACATCAAAAGAAAGACTTGAATCGAAGAACAAAGAACATTATTAAAGAATAAGAAGTTGAGAAGCATAATGGACAAATAAAATACACATGGATACCAAAAAATACAAATAAATATTATCCCTATCAAAATCCATCAGTCAAAGAAACTATGGGGAAAAATTAAAAGGGGCAAGTATCCATCAAAGATATCCACAAAGGCAGAAGCAAGCTTCTCAAGCAACGTAAAAATTATATCAAGTTGTTGGTCCTAATTCCATGCACACTTTCGTATCCATTCATCATTGCACATCTTTCCAAGTTTGGAGAGTCAAAAGTTCCAAACTATCAACCAATCCATCTTTTATTCCTAAACACACTCCACCATCCATGCCTCCATGCATTATATCCAATTATCACATTGACCATGTGTTGGAAACAACCCTTCATCATAAGGATCAAAAGGAATTCTATCGTGATGTGCACACAAAAACAGAGTTAACTCTGGTATCAACAAAGTAGATCAAGAACCTCAAAAGTTGCATTCAAGTGCACATATCTTGGCAAAGCAAATTATTCAAGAAGGATATCGATGGAAAAATATGATAGAAGCATCAACATCAAAAGTACTCGGTGGTTCAACATGAGCTTAAATATTTTGCTAAACTACAAAAAGATATAAAAATATAAAAATCCAAAAAAAAAATCAGAAAAAGGATTGAAAATAGTAAAGAAAAAAATTGTCCTCTAGTGAAAACCACTTCGGTGGCACTTTGGATAGGTACCATGATGAAAACCTGGTAAACAAGTGTCATGTGTAGAATCGATCATCTACGTGTGCCACTTTGGGTGAAAGCATCTTGTCACATCCATAATAAAACCAACATTCTATCCATCTTATCCATAATAAATCCATTCATCCACAAACCATTTATCCAATCCATTTTCATCCATCTCCATCCATCTTCCAAATTATCTTGATCTTGATAAAATTTTGATGCACACTTTACACTTGCTTATGGTGAACATCTTGACATGGGTCATTTTCATTGATCCTATCCTACCCAACGTTATCCAAGCCATCAAGCACTATCCAAGTAAGCATCCTTTTTTCAAACACCTTATCTTGTCACAAGATAATATTTGGTATCCTTTGTGTGCTTACCATATCCATCTATCTAAGAATCCACCCATGGCCTTTCAAACATTGCTAGACACTAGGGGCAGATGTTTACATCTTGCTTTAGAAATAAATCTTGATTTATATCCTCCAACTTATGTAGTGATCTGAACATTTGGTGAACATGAAATCAAATTGATCAAATAATTTGTGAGCCAAAAATCTAAATCACTAGCCCATGACTTATTTTGACAAGACGATGTTCCTTATCAATATTTATCCTTCATTGAACATTGATCCAACCAATCAATATCAGTTACATCTAATTTATACTTCAACATCACATCAAATCATTCAAACAATTTTATTCAAAATCAAGCTTCAAAATCCTGATCAATCAAAATCCAATCAATCCATCATCATCTCGTGATATCCTTCCCAACCCTTGTGTTTCTTAACACTATCCTTGCATTGTTGTGTATCCTCAACAATGTTATCATCATAAATCTTGATCATTCAAATCCAACCAATCCATCATCATCTCAAGATATCCTTCCCAATCCTTGTGTTGCTTAACACTATCCTTGCATTGTTGTGTATCCTCAATAATGTTATCATCATCAAATACATCAATCTGATCGATGAAACCTAGCTTGATTTTAAAAAAAATCCAAAAAAATCATTGATATCATCACATATCCATATTCAAATCATCAAAATCATGCGAAAATCCAAAAAAATTGAAAAATCAAAAAATCAAAACAACCTCAAAACATTCAAAAACACCAAAAACATCCAAATATCTGAAAAAACCCAAAATGGTGCACCCGTATCATCTCGCTCTCACCAAATATAATATCCACTCATAATAAATCAATCATCCTTTTCATCCTTTGGTAAGTTAGTCAGAAACAAGTCTGGCAGGTTTAAAAGTAAAAGCTCAATTGTTAAAGTCTCAAGTCTATGTCAGTAAGTTAGCAAGTTGGTCAACTCTTGGTATCAATAGCTTATTATCTAGTCAATCTCATCATCACCTAATCAAAACATATCGTAGGACGCATCATTCCTATAATGGACATCAACATTAGGCATCACCATAGTTTAGTCTTGGCTAGCGGTATGAAGAACATTAGCTTGTTTGTTTACTTTATCTTGGTCTATTTGACTTATATTATTTTGCGTTCATTCCAATGGCCTCTCGATGATGCCTAATCAAAATGGTTTAGAGAGAAAGTAATGGGGAAATTATCATTATATTTTTATCTACTATGCTTGTTGGGTGTTCTTGTAATATAACTTTCTCATGCATGCTTTGTTTAGTTTGTAGGGAAGATGTTTTAAATGTCTTGTTAACCACATAGGAAGGCTTTCTTTTCTATGTTTTGGTCTGAGATGTTTAGAATATCTAAACTAAATTCTGAATAAGGTTTCGTATGTCAGTTTTGAACAAGAGTACTCCTACCTGATTATCAATTCAAAGTCCATCACAGTAGGTGAAAATCCCATCATCGTTCTTTATACCTTGATGCATCATACCTATGTGTGTTATCAAAAATAAGGAAAGTTATGTTATTTATCTCTCCCATCCCTAGATAATTAATACATCATCATCATTCATCATCATATCTAATAAAGTTTCAATGACTCATAGACTTGTTGGACTTCTGCATCTTCTTAGATTCAAGGGTTGATCCCTCTCATTCTTCCATCCTCTTCACACTAACATAGTATTATTTTTTCAATGCATCCATCATGTATATCCATACATATCATCATAGGAAAAGATCATCCATCTCATCCATCTCATCCATCTCATATGCATCAAAGCATCATCATTTAAGTTGTTTAGGATAATATAGATTTGTTATTCTAAGCATCTTACAAACGTCTCGTTTGCATCATCATTTTCATATAGATCTGTTAGTCTAACCATCCATATGTCCATCTTGAACCTCTTCATCATGAGATTGACCCTCAAATTAAAATTTTTGCTCAATCTCTCGAGGGGGAAATGTACCAATGTACATCTTTCCGTTGGGGCATTTGAAAAAATTAGAATTTTTTTTAATTTCGATCTTGGCAGTATCATTCTTTGAATCAACACAACGAGTAAATTGCTTCAAAGAGGGGAAAAATATAGACATTGAAAATAATCCTAACTAACATCATGCATCTGAATTTGATCAATTAACATCATTTTCTCTATTAATCAAATAAATCAATTTATTTGATTAATTCACTAATATTCATCATACTTAATTAAATAAATCAAATTATTTAATTAAGTCCTTAAGTTATTCTTATTTGATTAAATAAATCAAAATGATTTAAATCAAATATGAAATCCCCTAAAATCCTCTAAATTAATTAACCTCTAATCATAATCACCCATTCTTTAAATTTTGACTCAACCCGAGTCAAACCTAAACCCTTAACTAACCCACCCACTTGCACATGAAATATATATTTAATTAATTATCTAATTATCTCTATTTTCCCTCATAAGGCATATTCCCAAGGAATATTCCCTCATTAACTCCATTTGTTGACTTTCTTGTCCAAACAAATTTCCCCCCAAAATCTCTCAACCATATGCATTTAAAGCTATTTTTAAAATTTCAAACCCACCTAACTTTATTTACTTGCACAATCTCCAAAATGTGCTCATTCCTCCTCAAATCACATGTGGACAAGTGACCTTCTCTCATTGGCGAGTCTTTTGTACCACATTCATCCAAATCCTTCAATCTTCCAACCTTGAATCTATAAATGCAAGGCATTCTTCCTTCAAAATCATCTATAATCTCAAGTATTTTCATTATCATCACTTGCATCTTTGCATCAATATAATTTTGAGCTTATCAGGGCGTGGAAAAGGGCATCCTTTCCACATCAAATGAACACCACTCCCACTATGGAATATATTTTTATCTTGCTTTCTTATGCTTTCATTTAGTTGTTTTGTTATATTTCTCTTGTTTTCATAGGTAGCACGATTGAATATTTCATAGGAATACTAGGTTTGCTTGTTTTAAATTGACTAACAGTACTGATGGTGGTAATTGTTTGAAGCATTTTTAGATTTTTGTGTTTACAAGAATACTACTTGAAGGTCTAGAAGGATGCAAGTTGGAAGCTTTGGTTGAAAATAGATGTTCTAAAGAAAGGAAAAGGTCATTTGAACTGATCATGGAGACAAAGAAGTGCATAAAATAAATGTCAGATAGATACAAGTATTATCTTTGGTGGCCTACTATAATTGATAATTTAAAAAGAACAATTGAAGCAATTGAATCTAAAGTGAACAATATTGGAAAGAAGTTTGATATTTTTGAAGATAAAGAAGGTTCAAGAAAATGTGGGGAGTTGGTGGACTACAAGCTGAAATAATCATTATGCAGAGAAAAAGGGATGATGTAGTGAAGACCTTATGGCTTCTTAAGGAAATTGTTGGGGTTCGGTTAGACCATATTTCTGGAATACTCTCTGATGTAGAAGACCATGAAAAACAATGTTCATCCTCCTTTACACTGTTGGCTCTATTGGAAACTATGTGTACAAGAATGGAAGAAATTATATCCTATGATCAAAGAAAGGTGCAAAAAGGAATTTCAAGTGAAAAGTGTCATTCTGGTTTAAAAGAACTTTGAAAGAGTGAATGCTTGAAACTTTTGTAGTTTTAAATATTTGAATGAATTAGAATCCTTGAACATTAGATGTCACCATGTTTACATATTTTTGGTGCCCTTTGCCATTTATGTCAAAGGGGGAGAGATTGGAGAGAATTTGTTAGAGTAAAGGTTTTACCTTAATTGTGTTAATTAAGTTACCTTTATTCCCTTCTTAAAATTTCACTTTAGTTTTCACTATTAGGGTTTCTATTAGGGTTTTCCTATTATGGTTTCTATTAGGGTTTGCATGATCTCCTTTTATAAGGATTGATCTCATTGTATAATCACATCAATTCATTCTCTCATTCTCTCTGATATATACATTTTCAGTTTTCAGAGAACCCTTGCTTGTTTGTCTCCATCTCTTCTTTTGTGATAGGTTATTTGCATGTAGGTGATCTTCAGGGTTTGTGAAGTTGTATTTTCTCAACTTCTACATGGTATCAGAGCTCCGGACCTATTGCTTCCTGTCCTTGTTTGTTTTCTCCATCCATTCTCTTCCTTGTGACAGGTATCGATTTACATGCAGATGTTCTTGGAGTCTGAAGTTGGTTTTGGGGTTTGGGGTTTTCTTTTTTGATCCAGGGCATACCTGCAATTTCAAAGCTTTTTGAGCCCAAATGGACCTTGCCATTGCGTCCACAGCAGTTCAAAACCCCTACATCAACTGTTCATTTGTCCATTTTGGACATAGTTGATTTGAGGGGAAAATTCTTTTTACCCGTACGACCGTCCGTACAAAAGTCCGACTGCCTGGTAATTTTTTTTCTTCAGAATTTATTTTTCCACATCTTTTTTCGGATTATTTTTTTCGTCAAAAGAAAAATATTTTTTTTTCTACAAACATTTTTCCACAGTTTTTTTCATTGTAAAAAAAAGATCAAAAAAAATATTAAAAAAGGTAGTTTAAAGGCTTGCGGGCCTAGTGCGGGTAACCCTGCGCAGGTAGGGACAGTACCCAAGGGTACCACCGCCTGTCATTACGACAGGTGGTGGCCCCTTGGGCGCACCCCCCTGCTGTGGTTGGTACCGCATGGGTATCGCCCTACCACTTTGGCAGGCGGCGGCCCCATGCGGACCCCGCCCCATTTACTTTTTTAAAGTTTTCTTTAATAAAAAAAACATGTTTTTTATGATTTTTTATTTTAAAATCAAAAGATTTTTTTATTGTTTTTTTTTATATAAAAAACAATTTTTCATAAAATAAGCCTAGTTGTGAAAATGCGGGACGGTCATTTGGCCATCAAATTTAAGTCAGCATTTTTGTAAAGACGGCCGTATGACTGTCAAATTTGTTCCACCGCTGGCTTTTTTCTCTCTTTGGAGCTATTTTTTTCCAGAGGCTGTAACTTGGGCATACGATATCATTTTTTGACAAACGAGATATCGTCGAAAAGTTGGTTTTGTCAACTTTCCTATGTTGTGGGTCTCATCACTTCTTTTTTCTGTTGATGCATTCTAAATTCAGTTTTTTGGCTGTCCTTCATGTATTTCCAGCTTTTTATCCTTTGTGGGCATTTTGAGCATCATTTGTAAGCTATCTTTTATGTAAATGCACTGAAATAAAGTGCCACACTATTGTACATGCATTTTTGGGGATTTTGCACATAAGGTTGTGCCATATTTTGTACTTGCACTGTATTATAAAGTGCTATGGGGGGTTGTGTAGTTTGCTTTTGTTTGCCATCACACCTTTTTCCGGTGAGTGTCCCTCCATGACGATAGTGGATCATATGATTCCAGCCTCATGCATGTGTGTTTTGTTTTCCACACCACTTTTTCAGTTGCGGGTGATTTCTTGTGCACTTTCAGATGTTGTATCTTCTTCTTTAATACACTAGAGGGTGTTACACACCATTTCAGTGGATCTTGCAGGCTCTCCTAGTTCAGCATTATGGGGGGGGTATTATACTATTCGTGCTAATTCTTCCTTGGTTTCGCCTTGGAAGGGATCTTCCATTTTCAGTTGATCAGTGTTTTTAGACTATTGGTATTTATGCCATCTGTATCTTCGTTCCAGCTATTTTCCTTTGTTTGACATCTGATTCGAGTAGTGTCATTTGGGGCACTCATGCAGATTGTTGTCTTCTTGATCCTAATCATCTTATCTTCAACGGAGGTTCTTCATCACCATAGCAGTCATCTTTCAACAGTTGTTTGCAACTTCTTCTGCTTCAGTGATGTTCTTCATGGCTTTTGCTTCACTTTTTGGAGTAGAGTTTTTCCCATGAGGTTTTCTCTATTTCTCCTCTTTACAGAGTTTTGGTTGTATTTGGGTACCTAATCTAGCCTAGTTGTCAGGACCCATGTTTGCCTTCTTGCATTGTAGTTACCTTTGCTTTCTTGCATTTGTTTGTAGCTGCACTATTGCTCATCTTAAGGGGGGGTGTTAGAGTAAAGGTTTTAACTTAATTGTGTTAATTAAGTTACCTTTATTCCCTTCTTAAGATTTCAATTTAGTTTGCATAAAGTGACATTTAATAATTATATTAATTATTAAATGTTTTCCTATTAGGGTTTCTATTAGGGTTTGCATGCTCTCCTTTTATAAGGATTGATCTCATTGTATTATCACATCAATTCATTCTCTCATTCTCTCTAATATATACATTTTTAGTTTTCAGAGAACCCTTGCTTGTTTGTCTCCATCTCTTCTTTTGTGATAGGTTATTTGCATGCAGGTGATCTTCGGGGTTTGTGAAGTTGTATTTTCTCAACTTCTACAAAATTTTTGGAGAGATTGAAAGAGAATTTTTGAATTGGATTTTTTTGCACATGTTATCATCAATGCCAAAGGGGGATATTGTTGGAAGTATGTCCTATATTATCATTGATGTCACCATGTTGGTCCAGGACCTTGTACCGGCATGTAGATCAAGCTTATCTCGTCCAGTATTTTCTCCTGTATTTTGGTCTACATATTTTCTCTGGTTATCAGTGTGATCTAAGATTTTTGGAAAAGACTTATGATTGATAGAAGCATGTATGTATGTATTCTCAGTTGTTCATATGATTGGATGGTGCATTGGCATCATTTTTTGTGATTGCATTTGGTATTAGGTTAATCATTGTCAACCTAATAACTCAACATGAATCACAGATTATATGTGAGACCTAGCCTTGGTCCTAGCCAACATGATGTTGCACGACACAGGTGAATTTATTTTAGAAATGTGTTATATGGATCTGACAAGCTATCATTTTGAAAATATGAATTGCATCCAATTAGGCTAACCTAATTGATGCATGCAGATATATCAAGTATATATGCAAGATCATTTGAAGATAGATAAAGAGCTATAAAAAAATGAGTGATTTTTATGTGAAAAGAGGTGTGTGTGTGGTAAGTGAAGTAAGTGAATAGGAGTTTAAATGTTGGTTATGCAAGCGAATACACTAAGTTTCAAGGAACTAAATCTACACATGTGGTGTAACTTCTTAGATCAACACTAGCGGTTAGCCATTTTTGTTTACATATGTTTGTAGGTGTTGATCATAAAATCTTGCGCTTCTCTAATATTCTTATGGGAAATTCAGCGAGTGGGGGACAATATGCGTCTAACTGAATACCTCAAGGATTTTTATAGAAAGTCGGCTCTTCTTTGAGTTTGGGAAAAGGGAAAAAGAAATGAAAACATAAAAACATGAAAGATGACAATGCACCAATTCTTTTACAACATTTCAAAATCACAAAATTCCCTGTATTAGTGATATGTTAGACAAAAAACACCACTTCCCTTCATTGATAGCAAGAGAATGAACAATAGACACTCGATACAAGCACATATGCAGTCATTCAATAAACCCTGAGGAAATGCATATTAAGATAAAAATCAAACATAGAAGTTTCAGACCTAACAAAAAAATATTCTAAAAGCAATATAAACCCTCCCTCTTAATATAGCATATTATGAAAGAAATGATAACCTTACAAAGAAAATAGAGAATTCCAATGACATAGTCTAGTTTCTAGATTTTATGATTCATTCATATACACAAACAACATAGAAATATAATAACCAAAACTATTCAAATCAGTAAGACAAAGTGTTATATTTTGGACACAGATATAATGAAAGAAATATTGAAAAATACCATATCATGCACAGTTTCAAGTATTTCTTTAGAATAACCTATATTTTCAAATTCAAATGAACTTTAAAACAATTTTTTTTTTTTTTTGATGAACAGGTAGATATCTATACTAATTTAAAGATAAGAATACATATTCACAAAAAAATGGTGGGTGGTAAGAAGATATATTCTATGAAATTTTAAAAATAAATTCTTCTTCTAGCTAAGAAAAACTAAAAACACTTTTCCAATAGGAAATTTTTTTGGAACCCTTGCTTCATGCTTGTTGCTTATAATATATAGCCACTTTAGAAGAGAAAATGCCAACCTCATCTAGAGTTAATGACTTCCAGATGTCCCAACTTGATATCTTGGGAGTTTTTTCTCTAGATCTTTTTCAGCTACCACCTTTATGTCGCTTAGATATTTCAGAAGGATCAGCCCTTGTAATTTCTCTAATCCCAAAAGATAGTCTAACAATCAATACTATCGATCACCCAAGTGGATTCAGTGGCACTGACTCATATCTCTTTACTAACCAAAAGTACAATGCATTCTATCAGACTCTGAGTTGAACATTCCTTTGTAGAGCTACAACACAAAGGGGTGACACGTGGAAAGGGTGGACAACTTCTTCTCTACAGAAAGTGAAAATAAGAAAATTCTCGCCACATCGACACGCGGTTCATTTTTTGAAAAGAGAGAAAATATTTGTTGGGAGACGCACAACCACCATGTGGCGTATTGCACGTCTGTTTGAAAATACAATAAAATAAAGTGACTCACATGAGGCATTCGCTTGGAAAGGCATGAACCGAGAGCTTTGTCTATTCTTGGAGTTTAAGGAAAGAGAAATGCAATGTCTCCCAGTCTACGTCACTTGGTCGGTCAAGGCTACTAGATGCCTTATATGATTGATCTAGCTTGAAGACCTCCTTGAAATAAACAAATCCCCATCTCACTGAAACAACACCCAAGTGATATTAGAGGCATGAAAGATGGAGGACCTCGCTCTCGATGTCATCGACTATTGGTGTTGAACTTGAGCTTGGAAGATCTGAAGGAGTCTGAACCTTGTTTCAAACCTCATCTGTAATCTACTCAACTGATAGTACATCTCCATTTGTTGAATATAAAGGAGACAACCCATAACTATATAAGATCTCGAAATACTTCTTGATTTCATCGACCCTCTTATTTAAAATTTCTTGGTTGTTCTTGGTCTTGGATACCACCTTATGGTAGTAGGTGAATTCACTTGCTTTACTAGAGGCTGCCTTTTGATCCATTATGCCCGCACCTTTCAGGGTGTCATTTGTTGCCATACAAAGCTTGGGGATTAAATTTTGGGATTCGTCTAGTCAGGGAGAGTATTCTTGAAGGGTTTGATCGGACAATGGGCCCACTCTTTCATTTATTTCTTAGGAATCCCTTAGGAATTGTAAGGTTGGTTTCAGAACGACGAGTGAAATAATGATTTGCTCCCAGTAAGCAAATACAAACTTTTTTTGTATAGGAACGGTTGCAAATTTTTGTGTAGCGGTTAACTCCTCCTGTATCTAAGCCTCCTTTTCTTTCAATATTTATTCCAGTTGATCTCTCTTGTCGAGGGATTCTCCCAGCTCCACAACTGGATTTTGGGTTTCCTGAATCTGAGCATGTAAAGCAGTCTCGACTTCTTTTTTATTACTTCTTAGTTTTTGAATCTCCTGTCGGGCCTTTTGAATCTCATCAGAATCCTAAGCTCGAATTCCATCTAACTCTTTCTTTACATCTTCCTGAACACACTGATGTTCTTTAATAGACTGATGCTCAGTTGAGAGTCCATTCCTCAATCTATCAATCTTAGCGTAGAGCTGGATTTGCTCATCCTGGAGGGCTTCAAGAGATCCTCCTACTTCATTTTGTTGGTCCTATACCTGAAATATGTAGGTCATCTCTTCATTTCAGGCCCTAAGCTCTAACTGCAGATGGTTCACCATCTCTTTTATGTTTTCCAGTTCACCCTCGCTCTTTCTCAGCTTTTGATCTAGCCGCTCATAGTCTGTATATACCACCTTCTATGTGGTCTTTTCCAGATTCACCTTGTCGCAACAGCAGATCTCATTCAAATCCAGGCCTACTACTTGGATATCATAATCCTCCAGCTACATCTGCCCCTTAGGTCGGGCTGCGAGTGGATTCATGGTGGTGATCCTTAGAGAATTTTTCTCTTCATTGAAACACGTCTGAATCTTCTTAGAGATTGGAAGCTCGACATTCTTCTCACTTCTTTTCTGCTTTCTATTTTTTTAGGCCTACCTACTTGCATCAAAATTCTTCTAAAGAGTTTGCGAGGTACCAATACTCTGAGCTACTATAGAAGCACCAAGAGGGAGACTGAAAAAAGTAATAGAGGGGGATACTTCAGATGTATGGGCATGCAGGGAGGAAAATGGGAGAGTAATCATTGAGAATGGTAGGATGTCAAATTTAGATTGGGAACTTGGAGTACCAGTTTGAGTAAAAAGAGTAACAGACCGGGTGGGGAGCTTTTTTTTTACTGCGGATGAGCCCAGGGTAATAGGTAGCATGGGTGACTCAGCTTTCTCTATGGGGGCCCTAGACAGGGCGATTAGAGAGTCAATGGATGCTAAGCGAATACTACTTTCTCGGCATGTGGTGCCACATTACTTGATACATTAAAAATAGTAGGGGGTTCATTTAACACTAATAACTCTGGGTCCAAAGGCGGAGGGTTCCTTTCAATGGGTGGAGGCAAAGGATTAACCAAATATGCAGAAGCAGGGAGAAGAGAGGGAGCAAGACTTACCTAAATGCGACAATCAGAGCACTATGGAGAGCGAACTCTACTTCTTCTTCATTTCTGATAGTTGCATCAGATGTGTCCAGATCTCAGACTCGTTGTAACTTTTTATATCCTGAGCTGGATTGTTCCGACTCTGTTGTTGATAATCTAGCTGAACACTAGCCTTTGTGTTTTGTCGTTGATCATCTTGGAGACTATTGGATCCTCTTTCCTTTGCTTCAAAAATTGGTAGAAGACACAACCTGTGAGTCCCTTTTCTTAGAACTCTTTCCCTTGTTGGACTCTTATGGACAGGGAGGATAGAACGAAAGTTGTTCCTCAATTACTTCATGGCTGGACTCTAGATTTTTGTTGTCATAATTATCCTCTTTATCATAAATGTCTTTGAATTGTTCATCATATGGCTGAAAATCCTCAAGCTGCTTTAGGCTATTACCCATTTCTTGTCGGAATCTCTAGAAATCTACCATTTTACATTCTGACCATCCTCGCCACTTCATCTAGCTCTTTAAGGTCTTGCTTATCCAAATCTCCCTCTAATATCTTGCATGTGGAGTATAGAAACTCAACTACTTCAGCCTCTTCATGGGTATGAGGGCCAGGTTGACATACAAATCTAGTCTTTTCTATGTCGGGTTTCTCTTAGATTCTACATATTCCTACACCTCATGCTTCAAGGGAAGTTGTCTCAATAGATTATAGTCCCACTCATCGCATATGAGGACAAAGCCCCGAGCCGCGAACAAATTGGATAGTTATTTTTAAGCTTTATGCTTCTCCAACACTACCCCGTCGTTTGCAATATTGAGGGGAAGTGGAAATAACTTTTTTTTGTTCCTTCCTTTTCCATATGCATTGTCCGAAAGAGTTTCTTCTCGACATGCCACCAATGCAAAGACCTGATCCATTACAAACCTAGGGAGTCGGAAAGGCTCTCCATTAAAACCATGATACCTGATAAATGTAAAATCCTCCCTGAAGAAATAATCCACCCGGGGCGATGAATTTATAATCCACAACAAAACCTCAGGAGACAAGCGATCACTAGACGGAGGTAATAACTCTAGTAACACTGTTCTTAGAAAAAGGTACAAAAACCCATAAAAAATAATTTTCCTTGATAGGACACCAGTCCATACAAAAATTGGCTGAAATAAACCCTCTTCGTCTACCCTAGATATAGGCGAATTTATTTTTAAAATCCTAAAATTCTGATGTAGGATCAAATGGAACAAGAAAGAAGAGTACCTAAATTTATATTCAACCTGGTAATTTTTTAGCTGCAACAACATATTAGCAGCTATGACATCGGAAAATTCAAAATACCTCTCTTGTCGAGCTCATGTTTGAGTATTAGAGAAAGGGCCATTTGAAAGGGGTGAACCTCCTCATCACTGTCCAAGCCAAAAACCAAAGATGTCATTGAAAAAAGGTCCTATGTTTTATCTGGGATTATCTTTAATGCGAAGGGAAAAACAATATGGCCTCTGGTTGGCCTTTCCCCTGTTTCATGATTATAGAAATTTTCCCTTTCATTTGATTCCTCCCAATAAGTCTCCATATCTTCTTCAACAAACATCTCAATATACCATTTGTAAGGGATGCACAACATCTTTCATATAGCTAGGGTAGAGGTTACTAACTTTATCCTATTGCATGTTATGGTCCCAGTTACTTCGTCAAACCTCTTGGCACATGCATCTACCAGCTCTGGGCATGGGTGTACGGTAGTTATCATAAACTATGGCAACCCACAATTACAGAGCCGAGAGGTAAAATTATTATTGTTACTGTAATCTCTCATTGTTCAAAAAGCTCCTTCTCTAAGATTTTTAGGGTTCTTGGCTAGCCTGGGGTCAAACATATTATCAGCAACATCTGGCAGTACTTCCCTTTTAACACTTTTGTCTATCGACACCTTTTTACAAAACTTGAAAGGTCACCCCTCAGGTACTGGGGCATTTGCAAACAATTTTCACCCAAAAATATTGGTGAAAGCCGACATCCTTGGTGCAGATTCATCTCTTCTCCCTATCATTGTGGGTTTCACCATGGCTGCTTCAAAAATTTGTAGAGATTTTACTAAAATGTCCACTGTCTCTTTTCTTCTTTTGAGAACTTCTTTTTGTGCAATTAATTCTCTAGTAAGTACATGCAGTTAAGGCAATATCGTTATCGCTAGTCTATTAATTCTTGCCACCGAGGTGATACATGTGGGTAGAGGATTTGTATCCCTCGGGAATGCCAAAATCCTGCAGGAATGGATTTATTACATTCCTTTTCACCACCTCTTTTCTAGAATTAACTTGTTGCCTCAAAGAGAGATCCATTACTTATGTCAATCTCTGTTTAGCGATACGAAGTATGGTCGAAAAGACTTTCTCATTAATTTGTTAGGCATTAGCACATTAATCCATGTCCTTTCACTTATGCAAGCTGGTCGATGCTGATGATGGCTGATGACAGATGTTGAAAATTGGCTCATACGGGAGTTTACTTCCAATGTCTAAACATTAATTTTCAACCTTGTGAAAATTTTTCTATAGGATCTATTTCTTCGTTCACCGGTTGCCTCAAAATTTCTCGTTACCATCCGGCCAAAAATAGAACTTCCACTATTTAGTCATTCTGGCACCTCTTTTCTATGTTGGGAAATTATGTCTCAACTTCTAGTCTTGTGCCTCTGTCAAAAAAAGACTTGGCAAAAAATGCATCATTTCTGCCCTTACAGCTTTACCGTGGTGGTTTGTTTAAGCCTTGGTGGCACCGCGGTGAGAGTATTGGCGGTCACCGCCTTACCACGAGTGGTGTATTCCCTCACCACGGTGGTCGTGGTAGGTGGCTAGCTATTTTTCACATCGGCTACTACCCCATCATGGGTGGTGATCTGGGTCACCACGGTGGCCGCGGTGTGACCAGTGGCGATCTGCTAGGGTGATCACCGCCCTACCACGGGGTGGCCTGGAGGCCTCTGTGGTAGCATGGTTGACTAGTGGCAGTTTTCCAGGGTGGTCACCACTCTACCGTGGGTTGGCCTGGCGGCCTTCACGGTAACACGATTAACTGTTAGCGGTCTAGGCAAGTGGTCATCGCCTTGCCACAGAAGTCTGGTGGTTAGGGTCCGGTAGTTTGATATGACCTCCTGCAGTCTTCCTGGCCATCACCACCTCACCACAAGGAGACTTGGAGAGCTCGGCGGTAGCACGGGAAAGGCTGAGAGTTAGTCGAGTGGGCTCATTGCCATTCTGTGGTGGGTATGAGAGCTCCGAGCGGTGGCGCAGTGGAGATAGTATGAGCTCGGACTGAGTTTGACCAAGTTTGACCTGATGTGAAAGTGTCAAACGAATAAGGTAGCGACACAAGGCAAGTTCCAAACATCCGATTGGCAGAAGACCGAAAAGGTAAAAGGCAGTTATTATAGGCTGAATTTCAGTTGGAGACAAAATCAATTAAGGCATGAAATAAATGCCTAGGCAGCCTAATGCAATATGAGAAGATTGGTTACTTGTTTGGACGGACAATATAGCATGGATCAAGTCATGGGATTGGTTGGAATATTGAATGCAACTATAAGACTTGATAGTCGATTACATTATTTTATATGTAAACCAAAAGATGACGGTGGTTGGTAAGTAGTAAGCTAAGTCAAGTAGAGTGTAATTAATTGGATACAAAGAGCATTGTAATAGTGAGTGAACTTGAGTGTTGTTGTGAGTTGATTATCAGAGAGTGAAAACTGAACTTTGTATGTAATTTGTTTATTACTATAATACAAATTTTATTTGCTTGGTGTGGTGGGTTTTTTACCTGAAAAGGTTTTCCCACGTAAATACTGTGTCAATCAGTGAATGTTTATTATTCTGTTATCTCTTTTATGCTATATGTATTCATCTCATAAGTTTTTAAGAAGTTTTTGAACCTATTTTTGCTCCTCTCCTCTGTTGTATTAGTGTTAGGGAGGTATTCTGCACTATCCCCTTTTCTCCCTTCATTCTATAAATAGCTATACCACCTTAAGGCCTTATTCATTCTAAAAGAAAAACATTGGAGTTTAGCTAGCTTCTTTTATTTGCAATATTGCCTTTTCTTTTTTGTTTCAACCATGACTACTGGTCTAAGTACTCCCATCTACCTTCTCCCATGTAGGCCATAGTATGCATTCACCGAGGAGGTCACCGGCGAGAGAATTAAGCGCCTGGTAAAGAAATACGACTGTCTAGGGGTAATTTCCTTCCAGTGGGTTGTGGTTATGGAATTTATCGAAGATGAGAACTAGATGCACACCAAATGCAACATCCTGTCCCACTTCATGGCCTCTCTATTGGACCTGAAAATCACCAAGACCAAAATAGTTGAACTATTTTGCTGTATGTTCAACGTTTCTCTATTGGAGGGGTTTGGTGAAATAGTGCAAGTATCTATCCATGGCGTCGGCATTCCCACTACAATGGACCTTCGCAGGTTCATTGATCATAGCATGGATGTGCCTTGGCTTCCCTTCCTTAGTGACTTTTGCACCATGGAATTGACTAGCCATCACTCCTTGTCTCTGCCTACTGCTACCTATCTCCTCTGGGAGTATGGTGTCGACGAAGCTCCCACCTAGTACGACTTCAAAAAGAAGTTTGAGCTCGTCATCTTCGACCGCATGGAATGAGGTCAGGGTTCCTGAATTGCATCCCTACTATTTGAAGAAAAAGAAGAAGAAATAAAGAAAAGAAAGAAAAAAAATGATATGGGCAACAAGCACTTATAGATATAGATAGAGGCTTTCTTTTTGCTATTTTTTATAAAAATGCCTCCATTTTGTCATTTTTTTTCATTTTGCTCAAATAACCACTTTTGGGTTTTGCTCGAATAGAGCTTTTCTATTAAAATTTGAGCCTTGGGCTACCCAACACTATAAATTTGATGAAAATATAGTATAATAGATTTTCGTACTTCTTTTGTTCTCTCACTTATTCTTAAAACTAAGAAAAAACCTAAGCTTTTTACAAAATTTACATATAGTACATGTTTGTGAACAATTTTAAAACAAAATGTCATACTTTAATGGAATGTTTTTAGATGAGTATCGTTCACCAGTATCCACAAATCATTTCCTTCCATATCTTCTAACTCACAGGCATTCTTTTCTTTGCAAGCATTGATTCAAAAGGGACCATTCCACAATGCTTCAAATTTGGTATGTTGTCCTAGTTTTGCGGAGCACTCGTCATATTTTAGAACTAAGCTCCCCTTCTAGAAATCTTGGTTGGAAGATTTTTTGTTGAACCAACGCTTGACTGTTTGTTGGTGGCTGACCATGGCTTCAAAATCTTTCTCTCTATTTTCTTCCAACTCTAGAAGTTCGGCTATCTATACCCCCATTGCATCGTTTACCTCTACTTCAAGGGCTTTTAGTAATTGCAATATGGGTAGCTCCATAGAAACAATAAAAAATACCTCCTTACCATAGACTAACTCGTAAGGAGATGTTTTCAATATTTTTTTGGTGTAATTTGATCTTCCCAAAGGGAGGATCATAGATGTTTGTTCCATTCCCTTTGTTTTTCAGACCCGATACACTTGATTAACCTAATTAGGTTTTTATTTCTCGAATCTGCTAGACCATTTCCTTGTCGGTAATAATTTGAAGAGGTCTTGAGGTAAATATCATTTCTGATGGAAAAATATGATACCTTCAAACCTACGAAGGCCCTAGCATTGTTGGATATGATGGTCTTTGGTGAACTGAACCTAGTCAATAGTCCTTCTAGAAAGTTAACAATCTCACCCTCCGTAGCACCTTTTAGGGAGATAGCCTTTGTCCATCTTGTAAAATAATCGGTCATCATGAGAATCCATTTATGACCAGCACTAGAGATAGGATTTATCATCCCGAAAAAGTCTAAACCTCACTGAGTGAAAGGCTCCTCAGTTACAATGGGACTCAAAGGAAAAGCATAATTCTTTGTCTTTCCAACAAAGAATTGGCACTGGTGCATTTCTCCACCAAATGGTGTGCTTCTAAAAAACATTAAGGGCCAATAATATCCTGCTCACATAATTTTTAGAGCAGTAGTTTCAACATAAAAATTTCCTCCCAGAGGGCTGCTATGAAATTCTATCGGAATGTTATCTAGCTGATTTTTATCTAAACATTGGAGCAACACTCCATCATAGTTTCTTTTGAATAAAATCCCTTCGATCAATATGTACCTGGTACCTTGTAGTTGATAGTATCTTCATTTTTGGGGGCAAGGGTTGTCAGGTAATATCCCTTCTACATGTATAATGTTTGATCCATTACCCAAGACTCTTCGGATTCGAACTGGTTCGAAAAAACCTGATGAACCTCTTAGTCAGGTTCTGAAACTAACTCTTGTGTAATATATTCACATAGGCCTCTTCCTTGCACAAGATTTCTTGGCCTAATGTCGACATCATACTCTAAAATTTTGGTGATCGAATTATCTCTTTTTTTGGTTATCTCTCCCACTGTGATGTATTCCCTTACACTTGAGTGAGCAACTAAAATAGTGATCTTGTTAGCCGACACTAGGTGTCGGAACTTTTTGAGACTTGACAATGGCAAAGGCCTATTTTTCTAAAAAATTATACTTGGTCTCATAGCCTTTAATATTTCTTGAATGAAAAGAAATCATATGCTCTCCATTCTCCTTTTCATCCTTTTGAGTGAGCACAAATGCTATGCTATGTTATCCGGTGTATACATATAGCAGAAAATCCTTAGAGAACTCTTGATTGGCCAATACTAGAGCAGTGGAAATAGCCTTCTTTATTTGTTCAAAGGCTTCTTTGCCTTCAAAAGTCCATTTGAAAATTATATTATTTTTAAGAATCAAGGTGTTGGGTCTGGCGATGCCTACAAAGTTGGAGATGAAATGAATGAAAAAATTAATCTTCCCTAAGAAAGACTCTAACCCCTTTAGATTTACTAGAAACCACAAAACCAAGAAGTTTACCTTGAGGTACTCCAAAAATACATTTTTTGGGATTTAAGGAAATCCTGAAATTTTGACATCTCTAAAAGATCTGCTCTAAATGTTCAAAATGATCAACTTCCACCTTTGAAAAGATGGTCAGGTCATCAAGGTAAATTAGAATGAATTAATTAATCAATCCTGCAAAAGAAACGTCCATGGCCCGCTAAAAGGTTGTACTAGTGTTTGAGAGTCTGAAAGGAATCTTTGCATATGCGAACATGCCCCACTTAGTGGTGAACATTGTCTTGTGTTGATCACTCTCTTTGAAAAGTACCTGATTGTACCTCAAAAATTCATCAAGGAATGAAAACATCTAAGACTCGGCCACTAATTGCAAGATTTGCTCCATGGATGGCAAAGGGTAGTGATCCTTCCGCAAGGATTTATTCATGTCCTAAAAATCAACACAAAGTCTGATATCACCATTCTTCTTTCGAATTGGTACCAAATTAGACACCCAAGTTGAGTGTTTAATCGGATAAATGATTCGAGACTCAATCAATTTGGTGAGCTCTTGTGCCATTAGCGCTTCAACTTTCGGGTTAACAAGCCTTTTTTTTTGTCGGATGGGCTTCGACCCCTCCACCAAGTCAATGGTATGATGAATTATACTAGGATTGTATCCTCTGAGATCGTCGTAAGTCCATGCTATAACTCCTTCATACTTGGAACATAGATTCTTTAGCCCTTCTTTATCTTCCCACTGTACATTTCTCCCAAATTTTAGCCTTCTGCCATTTCCAATCTCTAACTCTTCATAATCCTTTTCGTCAGCTGTGAAATGTTGCTTGCCATTCCTCACATCTTCACAATGAAAAATATTCTTGAGGGAAATCAAACCTCAAGGAAATTTATTATCTTTTAGTTGAATGATCTATCCTTCAGATGGTTGAAACCTTGATTTCGAATGGTCTAAAAGTTGTTCAGATGTCTGAATAAAATCGTCTATTTGGGCGTCATCCTCAAATACCTACCAATTTTGTTCATTGTCGAGAATTGATGGTCAGACAACAATACAGATGGTACTTTGTTTAGAGTCAGGAACAAGCTCAAATTGTGACCCGATAGAAGCCACCTAATCTACTACATTATTCAAAGATCGAGGAATAGCTTGTACATTGAAAGCCTCAAAACCTTCACTCAGGTCCCATATCCGATGCCTATAGGCCTTCATCCTAGTTTTTTTTCCACTGCTTAGCCACAGACTTGGCTTACTATCAACTCGAAGTCTCTGAATACTTGCAATCCTTTCACATCCATCTACTCAGCAAGTAGAAGGTCGTGGATCAGGGCTTCATACTTCACATCACTATTTGAGCATGGAAACTAGAAATGATAGGCTTTAAGGGTCTTGGATCTTTTTGGAGATAGCAATCAAAATCTTCCTCCAGAACCGGCTTTGCATTTAGCAACACCAAAGTACATGGTCCACAAGAATCCATCGAATCATTATAGCTTTCCCGATCTTCCATCAAATTTGGATGGACCATGTCATCATCAAATATGACATAAGTACCCAATCCTGTGGCATGGAAATTTCCAAATGGATCAGAATCGATGAATTGGTTATGGAGGACCTCCTCTTCGGGGGTTCATTCACTCATGTCCTCTTCATCTTCTATCATTTCATAGAAATACGCTTCTTGTTTTGAAAAAGAAGTATGCGCAACCTCAAAACAGAGAATAACATTATTCGCTATGTGCTCGACATGTAGGGATTTTGAAAGAATTTTTATCTTTGCTCCATGCTTAGTTCTTAGTATTAGGTGAGACCAATCTAGTGCCAAATATCCACCTAGCTTTGAGGTGAAATCTCTAGAGAGACACATTCTGAAGACCGTAGGAATGTCAATTATCACCACCTCTTGCAAGACTGTCTGGCTCAGACATGAAAAAAGAGTTAAGGATAAATATTTTATCTGACCAACCATCAAAACCTTCTTCCCGTCCAACTGTATGATTCCTTTTTCCAAAGGTTCATACTTGAGAATTACAGCATCAACCACTCGCTTCGGCGTGACTATCATACTAGCTCCTGAATGAATCATATTATTATGAAAAAGTTTATCTCCCACAATTAACATTAAAAAGACAGGAGTGGGCATTGGCTTACTTAGCTCTCCCCTTTTGTTTTTTCTGCATCATTCCTATAGGCTATCTTCTTCGGATTTTGAGGATCCAATGTGGGGATTTCCACTTCATTCAGATTACATAGTGGAATTTCCTCTGCGTGTGACTTTGGCTCTTCATTTCGAAGTGCTTCTTTAGGCAATGACCTTTTCTTAGGGATAGATATCACGTCCCATAGAGAAACATTAGCGGGCGCTTTCTTCATCTACTCCACTATGTTAAGCATTTCGATCGGCTGAACCTTGGGTTTGAATGGTGGAATCTCCCTGAGCTTCTATGGAAGGCATTTCGTTGTGAATGGATTAAATGTTTTATCAGGCAGTCAGTCGAGTACTGGTAGAATTTGTCACTATGAAATTGGTTGAACAGTCGATTGATCGGTCAGCTGAGAGCGTTGTACTTTGAATGATGGCAGCTAGCAAGGCTGGGAATGAGGAAGAGGCTACAACACATATTCCCTAGTGAGTCTTCTCTTGGATCTGGTATTGTAATCCAACTATACCTTCGTAGGACTGGTTTTTGGGGCTTCATTTGCAAAAATTGAGTCCTATTCTTCCATCCAAGAGAAAAGCGCCTGATCAAGCGCTATGTCTAGCTCTTGCTCCATGAAAATGCCTTGCATTTTTTCTCTAAATCAAGCATTCTCATATCGAGAGATTCATACTCCTCTATGTTGGGTTGTACGCCTTTGTTCCTTTCTCTGCTATTTTCTGCTGCAAGTTTCCTTTGGGGCAATCTCGAGGCATGTGACTATCATTGCAAGGAAAACACCATGCATTATCATCATCCACCAAGTTGTTTTGGCTTGGAATCAACTCCATTCCCTAGCCATCTTTAACCATTTGTAGTAGCATAGTGACTGGGACTATTTGATTGGCAGTTGTGGATTGCTAGCCTTCCTGACCCGAAGGTCCTTGATATGTACTTTGTTGATTTTGTTGATAGAAAGGTCTACCCCCTTGGTATGTCTAAATTTCTTATTTTGGAGGAGTTGCTTGCTGCCGCTTAATGAGTACTAGCTCATTAGTAAAAGATCATATCAGGCTTTTCATGTCATTAAGGTCCACCATGGTAGAGGAAGAAACTGATGTATCTGGCTACGTGTTAGGGTGCACGTACATAGACTAGGTTGGAGTTGAACTTGATGTCTGGGTTGCTAGAGTGCTTGGAGAAGACTCTTGTCAGAACGGGGTGTCTGAGATCTTAGGAAAGATAGGGATCGGAGGTCATGGCGGAAGTTTTCTTGCATCTATCAAACAATTCTCAACTGGGACCGCCGGGTCATAAACGTTTGCTAGAGTGTCTCCTCCCATATAAGTTATCTGGATTAAAATATCCGAATTGATGGCTTTTAGATAAAACATAAAGGCCATAGCAGTTGGGGGTTGTACAGTTATCAAGACCCCCTTCTAGGTTTTGTTAAAATTGGTGTTAAAGTCACTCATGACTTCTTGCAGGGATCTCTTGATGGTGATCAGTTGGTGCAACAACGAGGAATGATCTCCCTTCTCCGAAAAGCATTCAATTTTTTTTGTCTGAGCTCATCCCATGAAGTGATAGAACCCAAAGTCAAAGATTTTTACCAGTCTTGAGCCTTCCCTTTGAAAGAAGCAGCTAGTAATCTCATGGAAATATTCTCCTCAGTGATATTGTGCACCCTACATACCTCTGCTACATCTTGAAGGTGTTCAGAAGGAGTTTTAAAATCTTCTCCCAAAAAATTTGTAATAGCCTTGAGGGCATTAGCAAGTATGCGGGCCAGAAATTGGGTGGAGCATGCAGCTGCAGTGGGCTACCACTGTCCCAAGTTACAAAGTTTCTAGGAGCGGGAGGAGGTATATGGGCCATAGAAAAAAGATTCCTATGAATTCTAGAGTAGACAAAGCTCTAAATTTCGGACTCCTACTTCTTACTCTTCTACTTCTCACAAGTGATACAAAACCTACGGTTCTTCTTCTCCTAGGTACCGAAGTTGGAAACTGGGAGTATTAAATATTACCCTTCGATGATGCTCTTGTTTGAACCCTAGGCATGAAACTTTCAAATTATTTCCTTGGGTATGATCTAGAGATATTTTTGACTTCTAATCAAGCCTTTGGAAACGGTCCCACCAGGTGTGCAAGAAAAAGAACTATTGATCATAAAAGATTGTGCTTCTCCGACAATATTATGGGAAATTCAAGGAGTGGGGGGCAATATGCGTCTCACTAAATGCCTCCAGGATTTTTATAGAAAGTTGGCTCTTCTCTAAGTTTGGGAAAAGGGAAAAAGAAATGTAAACAAAAAAAACATGAAAGATGGTGATCCGCCAATGCTTTTAGAACATTTCAAAATCACAAAATTCCCTCTATGAGTGATATGTTAGACATAGAACACCATTTCCTTTCATTGGCAGGAAAAGAATGAACAACAGAGGCTCGATACAAGCACAAATGAACTCATTCAATAAAACCTTTGGAAATGCATATTAATATCTGAATCAAACATAGAAGTTCTAGACCTAACATAATTTTTTTCTAAAAGGAATACAAACCCTCCCTCTTAATATAGCATATTATAAAAGAAATGATAACCTTACAAAGAAAATAGAGAAGTCCAATGACATAGTCCAGTTTCTAAATTTTATGATTCATTCATATACACAAAAATCATAGAAATCTGATAACCAAAACAATTCAGATCAGCAAGATAGAGTGTTATATTCTGAACACAAATATAGTGAAAGAAATATTTAAAAAGACCATATCATGCAGAGTTTCAAGTATTTCTTTAGATTAACCTATATTTTCAAATTCAAATGAAATTTAAAACAAAGATCGGATTCCAATCCGATAATATTTTGATCATAAAATGGACATAACATGCCAGAGTGAAGCAATAGTTTATAAAATTTTAAACATAAATTCTTCTTCTAGCTTAGAAACACTAAAAACACTTTTCCAACAGGAATTTTTTTTGGAACCCTTGCTTCATGCTTGTTGCTTCTAATGTATAGCTGCCTCAAAAGAGAAAAGGCCGACCTCCTCCAGAGTTAATGACTACCATATGTCGCAACTTGATAGCTTGGGAGTTTTTGCTCTAGATATTTTTTAGCTACCATCTTTATGTCACTTAGATATTTTACAAGGATCAACCCTTGTAATTGCTCTGATCCCAAAAGATTGTTTGACAATCAGTACTATCGATCACCCAAGTGGATTCGACGAAACTGACTCATATCTCTTTACTGACCAAAAGTACAATGCATTACATCAGAATTTGAGTTGAACATTCCTTTGTAGAGCTACAATGCGAAGGAGTGACGGGTCAAAATAAGAAAACACCCGTCGGATCGACATGTGGTCTGTTTACCAACAAGAGAGAAACTTTTCACTGAGAGACGCACAACCACCACATGGTGTATTGCATGTATGTTTCAAAATACAAACTCCTCATGCTAGGATCCTCCTGAAGACAAAAGAAAGTCGAAAGATAAAACATACAAAAAGGTAAAATTTGCTTCATAGTAGGCAATGAGCCTCCATGTTTGGACAGTGAGTCTTTGTAAGTAGTGAGATTTTTGTATCTGGCAATGAGCCTCCTTGTAACAAGTATTTAAATAACTATATATATATATATATTGAGATAATCCTCACCGTGGTTTTTTCCTCATTGGGTTTTCCACGTAAAATATGGTGTTTTTGTGTGTGTGGAATCTCGTGTTTTTTTATTTCTCTTATATGTTCTTTGCTACAAAAAAATTAGAATTATTTGTTCAATAAGTTTGCATGGATATTGATTCACCCCCCTCTCAGTATCTGGTTTATTCAATAGTTGTTGTGAGCCCAATATCACCAACTACAAGAAAAACGTCCTTAAAGAGATAGAGAGAGGCAAAACAAGGCCATTTCACCAAATAAGGAGTGAATAATATTGAGATGCATAGTTTACATACTATAAATCCTTTTAAAGGCAAGTGAAATGTAATGGGTATAAAATGTCCCGATACAGGAGAAAAACTACTTGAGAAATTAACTGCAAAACTGCAAAACTATTTTTCCTAAGTAAACTTAAGCAGGTAAATTGAAAAACTATTTACTCGAACACCCCCCCTTAAGTGAAACTTAGGGAGTATTATTATGAAAAATTGAAGATGCAATATGGGTCCTGGCTACAAAACGATGTTAGGTACCTATTTACAATGCAAAAAAGAAATCTCTCATAACCATAGAAAAGGAGAAAAACCTTGTGAGAAAAAACCCATCTTCAAAAGAGAAAAGAAAACAAAAACATTGCATGGACGGAGGACTCAATCACAACCCCCAAGGACTACATACATCATATATATACAATCAATGACCCCGCATAAGAGGTAAAGAGAGAGACTATGCGATCCACCCATAATGTGTAATCCAATGTCGACAAACAACTTGTCTCCCTTTTGGAATAAACAAAACCAAATACAAATGTAGTTATGCTTCCCATTCCATATAGTAATTGGAGGAAGGGGAAGAATATTATATAAATGTTGCAACAAATGAAGCCATCTAAGATGTTGTATGATACCATCTCTCCATTGTTTATAGTTTTCCTTTTCCAACATAATCACAACACAATGCAATGAAAGCCCCATAATCAACTATGAAGAATCTATAAAAAATTTCAAAGAAATCAACCTTTAAAAACAATTAGAAACTCCTAATATTGCAAATTAAGCCTTCCCAAAAATACTTCAGGAAGCAATAATGCAAAATAGTGTTGAGAATCAAGCAACTCCAAAGAAAACAACAACACCAATAATAAATTTTAATAGATTAAAAGCACACCCAAACAACAAAAGATGAGATAAATTCCTCAACCACTCCAAAGGTGACAAAAATAGCTTTCCATTGATAAGTGGTTTGCAAAAAATGTCCTTCATTTGCAAAAGATACGCAAAATTTAAAAACGGCTTATAAAGGCACTTTTAGAAACTTCTCCGTCACACCATACAAGCATAGAATACACAATGGCTTAAAATTTTGGGCAAGCCTCACCAAAAACCAAGAATTATCCATCACTCTTCAAGTCACTTCACCAAGCAAGCATTCCAAGAATGAACTAGACAAACCCACGAGTTGTTACAAAAACACCACAAAATAGGCAAGTGTTGGTGAATTTAAAGTGTGAAGAATCTATCCATGAAATGAATGTGGGATAAATATCTAGAGGAGATTCCCTTGTCGCAGCGTATGGGCCCACCTCCAAACCCTAGAAAATATTTGATTAAAAACATTATAGTTATAAATTTTGAAGCAAATCGCTGCCACTTCAATTTGAAACTGTGGCCTCCTCTTTCACAGTAGGATCGAGCCTCTTTCAGAAAATCACACCTCCAATCCTCAAGAATGAGTCAGCCTCCCTTATTAAAAACACAAGAAGCAAAAAAAGCAGCATCAGGGAGAATAATGTTGCCTCCAGTATTGCTAAGATATCAAAGAAAAATGCACCTCACAGGCATGAAATCGGGCTTCCAGTCAAGAAATTTCTTCTTATAGCAGACTTGTGGCTTGCAAAAAAACAAATTTATGGCATCAGCAAAAATATGTTACCAAGCCTTCACACCTTCAAATGAGAAATTGTAGCCATAAGCACATTTTCCTACAACAAATCAGCTCAAAAACTCTTTGCGACCTCCAAATGAAGAATCATGACTATAAGAGGAGATCAGTCACGTGGGCCTCCAAAAATCAAATGCAGCTTTCTTGCACCAATAAATATTAACAACAGGAAATTTACGCCTACATAATTTTCCAAAAAAAATTCTTCTGATGAAAAACGCTTCTCAACAACGAATCAAACATTTGATAGCCGCCTTCCAATTAGTCAAAACCACACTTGGAAAACACTAGCCACCCAGCAATGGATAAATCACAGTTCAAACAACAAGAGGGAAAAATCGAAATTGAGGTAATTTTGAAATTTAACAAATTTCAAATGCCAAACAAAATGCAAACAAAAATTATCTGGATCTCAAAATTATCCAGTGAAAACTCTCAAGGAAGGAGTTGGAGATTCTGTGGCTTTGATACCATGTTGGTGTGAGCCCAAGATCACCAAGTGCAAGAAAAATTTCCTTCATGAGATAGAGAGGAAATATAAGGCCATTTTACAAAATAAGGAGTGAATAATATTGAGATACATAATTTACATACTATATAGCATTTTAAAGGAAAGTGAAATGCAATGGGTATAAAACTTCCCGATATGAAAAAGAAACTACCCGAGAGATTAAATGCAAAACTAATAAACTATTTTTCCTATGTAAACTTAAGCAGGTAGATGGTAAAAATAATTCACTCCAAAAAGTACTAATTTTTGTTATATAATTCCAAATAAAATACACTGAAATAATTTTAAGTTTTTCCTATAAATAATATTGACCTTCCTCCTCTTCTCTAACCCTTGATGGTCCTACTTGTGTCTTGTGTCTAATGCCTCAAATTTTTTTCTACACCCTACTAGCTCATCTTGTGAAGGTTTTATTTTATGGCTCAGTAGTCCATTTCAGATAACCTAAAAATACATGATTGCATAGAGTGCAATGATAAGGTACACAAATATGTGTAGACAAGGTGGGCCCACCAATATCAATTAATCCACCAAGACAAACATCGATATCATGTACCTATGAAAATTAAGAACTTTGTGTAATCAAATATCTAATGAAATAGTGTATGACTTGGAAGCCTTATTATTTTTCACCTACAAAAAATATTAGGCCTACTATTAGAGGAGAAGAGGGAAGAGGAGGAGGTTGAATAAATGGACCTTGCATTTTTCACATTACCCCAAGTCTATCTTGAGTTATTCCTCTGCCTACTCCTTGAAAATATTTAATGTCTAAATTGGTTGACATGGTGTCCTAACACAAACTGTGCATATAGTTTGCATTGTAACAAATATTTTTTATACCCTCATGTGTGCACCATTTTATTGAAAATTTAGACTTATGTGCATCAACATGTAATCTAGTTTTAGGACTAACAAAATGTTTTACTAACATGACTTTATTTATCAATAAGTATTTCACTTGATCAAATGACAAGTTGGTAGGGTGTTCTTTACTCTTAGCTTCTCCCTATTGCCAAAATGACTCATGTTGGTTTGTGAGGATACTAATCTTCGTAACAATTCCCTCTAAGATAGGTTTCATTAGAGAAAATCAAGGGTGTCAATGATATATTTTTATAATATTATTAATCTCATTAATATTTCCCCTTTTTTTTCTTCTACTCAAGGAGGATTTGGTGGGGAAGGGCTTTGGTTTTGACCTTTACCTTCCATTTTAAACCTATTTCTAATTCAAAACATAAACATATGTAATGTTTAACTAATTCCTACAATTTAAAAATGAAAACCTATCGCATAGTAAAATAATGAATAAATTTAAATAAAACACAAAAAAATGAAAAAAACTAAAAAAAATAAAAGACAAAAAACTTACATCTAGACTACGATAGATGAAAGGTCACAAATGATGAACTCCAAAAAAATATATTAGTTTTATAGTTTATATATATGTTTTCTTTTGTTGTTCTCCTCTAATGTAGGTCATTTAGGTAGAGTAAAGATTTTTTCTATATATTTTTGACATTTACAAAATGGATATCCATTATGAAGGAATATCTATTATTTTGAAACATGTATCTATTATTAAGAAAAGCACATTCATTATTTAGAAAGAAATATATGTTCTAAATAAATATCTCTTATTCCGAAATAAAAAGTTGAAAATAATAATTTTTAGATTTTGGCTAAGTAAAAAACATATTTTTTTATCCCTATTATCACTGTTTGGCCCATCATGATCATACACTCACCCCTATTATTGTACTATATTTTTGATATCTTCACACTTTTATGGAATTGTGATAAATTTTTTCTCTTTTGTTTTTATAGACATGAAAAATTGACATCATGCAGTCCTCATATTTAATTAAATCAGGTTTATTTGATTAATCTCCTAAGGTTATCTCTTTAATTAAATAAATCATTTTATTTAATTATCTCCTAAAGTTTTTTCATTTAATTAAATCAAATGTATTTAATTAAATGGATGGTGTCCATTATTTCCTCCCATTTGATTTAAACAAATCCAAAAATCTAAATCAAATGTCATGTCAACTAATCTTTATTTAAAGTTAATCAAATCCTGATTAATGCTAACTCTAATCCATGTCCCATCCTCTAGCTTTTTCCACTTCCACAAATAAATCAATTTAACTAATTTTTTAAATCTCCATTTTCTCTCAATAATACATAAAAGTGGAATATTCCTCCATTTCAAATCTCCCTTCAAATGAGATATTGCATTCCATCAAGGCATTGATTTCATCTTTCACGTCATTTTTCCTTGAGCCAAGTGACCATAGTTCATTTGCCTATCCCTCCACCTTGTCATTTCACTAATTTAAAATTTGAACTAATTTTGTTTATGGGCACATTCATCAAAACATGCACATCCTTGGTTCAGTCACATGATGACAAGTGGCTTCTTCCTATTGGTTGGGTTTTTATCACACATTCATCCCTTTTATCTCTTTTCTCATCAAATTCTTGTATAAATAGAGAGTTTGTCCTTCATTTTGATCATCCACAATTTGAGCACTTTTACTATAGGAATTTTGGAGTTGATCATCATTTTGCATCTCATTTCCACTATCATCATCTAAGCTTATCTAGGATTGAGAAATGACTCCTTTACATATCAAGGGTGCACCAATCCACTATGGAATAGGTATCCACTATGATTTTTATGTAGCTTTTAATTAATTTAGTTTGTTATTTTGTTTATCAAGCATGTTAGAGTATTTCATATAGATGTTGATTATTTTCTTTGTTTTAAAATACTAACCATGCTAAGAGTGTGTGTTGAAGGCTTTTAGCAATTTGCAGATTTCACCATCTACATAATGGTGCTACAAGGAGGGTTGTATTAACAACCATTGTGTTACATCTTCTCAGAGGATTTTTATCACTATTTTGGTGTTATTTTAACTCACTGGTTGTTGAATGCGATTCATTTTTGACATTGTTAAAAGTGATTTCTATCACTGTTTTTTTGGTGTTCTAACATCGACATCATGTGACACTTTTAACGGGAATTGGGGAATTAATGCGTAGGTTGAGTATTGGTTGTTTTCTCTACTAAGAGCCAAGCATGGCCTTGGTTATAGAAAATAATCATTTTAGCTTTTACAGTTACATTGGCAGTCCATCCAAACTTCCTTTAATTTAGGTACTTGGGGAGTAAGTCTTTCATAAAAATAAATGCTGTCATTTTCTTGTTCCAGAATGCCATTTATTCCATACTCCATTAGTATCAAATACGAAAATATACTGCATTAATGGTGATTTTTGACAAAGCTATATCAAATTTAGTATAACATATGTGATCCACTTAGACTGCACTAAAGCAATATCAATTGGCAGGAATAAAGAAGCATGCTTGATTTCAAATTTTATCTTGTCTCTTGCCACAATTACAGATCATCCTTAAAATAGATTTTCCATAGTGTTACGTGATAACTTGTTTGCTAATGTGGTAGCTCAGATTTCAAATGAATTCATGGAATGAATCACGGCTCTAGGTATTCCTATGAAAACAATATGTTGTGTATTTTTTGTCATGAACAACACTGTATTTTCGTCTTAGCTTTCTGATTTTGTTGCAGGAAATCTCCTAATTGTTTTCTTTATTTTATTCAACAGTAACATCAAATTTATTAGCTCAGAGTTTTTAAAAGGAAAAAAAATGCATTAATCCTACCTGATACACTTAAGATACTGTACCTTAATTAGGTTTCGGTTCTCCTTGTCATCTTTCCTACTTTGAATATTAATACGCTGACATCTTTTACTTTGGACTTGAAGAAAATAACAGAAAGACAGACGTCAGGTCACTTATAAAGGAATAGGGGTTTATTCATAGAGTCGTAGTCTTTGAAAATGAAGACTTCGGTCTCAAATATTATCAATTTGTTCTCATTGCAAACCTGATATGTTTCTTATAAACATCTTTTATTTTCAGGCAGCAGCTCACCGAATTTGGAGAAGTGAAAAGTCAATAGGAATAAATGTCTCTTGTTGTGTTTGGTAGAGCTAAAGGAGAAAAACAGATCTTTGTTCGCTATTTTTTCGTAGGATCGAGATCATTGTTTGTTGTCTTTTTGCATATAAACAAGATTTGTGAAGTTATACTACTGTCTTTTATCTTGGGGTTCTTTTTCTAAAACAAATATTTGTACTGCAGGTTGAGGGTACAACATTTTGATGATAATAAATGTGTCCATTTGATCAAATGGCTACTATTTATTGATTTTTCATTTATAGGAAGAAAACCACGTGAAGGGCTATGGTGCCAATCCCCAGGCAGATATCCCAAATCAAATTTTGTGCTCAAAATAAATGAATATGTGCAGGAAGAGATTTTATTTTGTTGTTAAAGTTGTGTCTCCTAACTTAGCCAAGAGATGGCTTCAAAAGTATGTTAGTCAATCAGCATCTTATTTTAATGAGTCCGACCTGATTCGATGTAAGTGTCTGCTAGTGGTCGAGTGAATGGTGAGCCAAGTGTAAACCACTTATGTTTTAGAAATCAGACCCTCAGAAGCAACTATTGTGCAAATATCCTAGCATACTGTAGATAGAGGGTTCATGTCCATGTTGTTCTCTTGTAGTTTTGTTCTGACTGTTGCCAGCTACTTAACCTCTAGGCCTTGTCCCTTAACCAAATTCTTGATCAAATTAGAACTAGAAAGCTCATTCGAAGGATCATCTTACCCAATGGATGCAGTTGTAGAAGTACAAGCATTAATTCTATTTATCTTGATGCAAAGTATCCATGATGGGGTAGACATGCCATGACTTACGGTGGTAAACTGATTCGTTTTCCTTTTTTTTTTTTTTGCAACTGTTTGTAACTACCCTAACATTTAGGGACAATTGTGTGTATATTGTGGGAAGAGTCTTTTAGACAGATTAGGAAATAAACTCATAAACAATGAAGGAGATGTAAGGAGTTAGGGTAAAAAGGAGTCGAGGGATTCAATAAGAGTTAGTTTTTAATATCCCCTAACCTCCATGAACGACATGGTCTTAGCCAACTTCTGGAAAGTTCACCATGATCATGGCACACTAACACCTCGAGCTGATCCTACATCCTCAATGATACTTTTTACAAGATTTAATAGAACAGAAGGTCACTTAATATCTTATTAAGATTGCGGTGTGAGATGATCACTCTTTGAGAAATTACTTTAAATAATATGTGCATAGGCTAGAGGTACAGTGTAGTCTAAGTAGCATCTAACCACAAATTTTTATTATGCTGATTCTACAAGGTGACATCATGTCACGTACTGATTTTATTATTAATTAAATTGCAATTATTAATCATGAGATTTTCAATGTTATGTTAGATGATTATTTAATTGAAATTGAAATTGAAATTTAAATGCAAAAGAAATGATTTGAATTCATTATTATGAAAAGCGGGGATTGTCATTGCTGATGAAAATTTGAGTGCAAGTGAACGCCGGAACAGGTGAACGAGAATGAAGGTGACAACATTGATTAGGTAGAGTCATTTTAGCCATTAGACGTTAATAAGGATAATGGAATCTCACACAACACTTAGTTATTATTAATGTGTTTTCGTGATGATTATTGTTTGGAAATTTTTAATCAGTTTATTTGATTGCTCAAATGCATGTGAAAAGGAATATGTTTGTTTTGAAATGGAAAGATTGATTATTTATAATGAATTTCTAAATTTGAGTATATTACGTTGTTATGTGGAAAAACTGATTTAAATGAGTAGAAATATATGTTTAAATAAATATATATAATAAATTTAGTTATTTAATGGAAATTAGAAATAAATGCAATACGTTTTAAATTTGAATTGAATTGAAAACAGTAGAAAACAATTGGTAAACGATCTCTTATCAATTAATTTCACATGCAATCAAGGATAAAACATGGAGTTATAGCCACAACTGCTGGGAATTTGGCATGGAAAGTGGATCAAATTTTATTGATAACTACACCTTACACATGAAAAAAAGTAGGAAGAAAAATCTGTTTTACACAGGAGGAGGAAGAAAATAGGAGTAAAACTATGAGTGAGGAGGAGAAAATTGGGTGGATCAAAATTGCTATCTCCATCATTCACATGAAGAATAGGGAGAAAAACAGAAGAAAACAAGGAGTTAGGTAGAGGGAGTAGAGAAATTAGGAAGAAGAAAATATCTTCTTAACACATGTGCATATGGAAGTAATGTAAGAAGGCACGGCCAGAAGAACGAAGTGAAGGGAGAACAAAAATTTATTATCTCCAAGATGCACATATGAAAAAGGAGAGAGGCACGTGGGAAGTAAGGAGAGAGGCACATGAGAAGTAAGGAAGAAAGGTGTGTGGCAAAGGAAGGAGGAGAAGAGAGGAAGGTGTGGTAGAAAGGGAAGGAGGTGAAGGAAGCAAGGAGAGGAGAACTTGTGAAGGGCATAGGAAGAGAAGGCTACTACAGGAAGAGGCACACAAACACAAACAAAAATAGAAGATCACAAGAACAACAGTGGAAAATAGACAGAGGTCTACGTTGTAGAGAGCTTGGAAGATAAAATACTCACTGGAAGTAATGAAAATAGAGAATCATCACCAGTTTGAGGAGACACACGGCTACAGGTAGGATCGATGGAAAACTACAATTACCAAATTCACAATATGAATATGCTTGAATTTAACTATTTTCTATTATTCATATATTTTATCAAAAGAAAACATATTACTATTTTAATCAAATTTAGAAGCAAGTTCAAATACCTGGCCAAATCTTTATGAAGATACATAAAACTATTGGAAACATATCGCCAATTTAGAGACAGTAAACTTTGTTGTTTAGAGAAATATGTTTTCGTATATAAAAAGATACGCACAGAAAACAATATGTTTAAAGATTTATTCCATAATATATAGTGAATATTTCCACAACAAATAGTATGTTTTAGATTCAGAAAACATCCATAAGAAAACTATATGTGTTAACTGTACAGACAAAGAATTAAAAATTGCAAGAAAAGAAAATGAAGTCATTAAAATATCACAAAATAAAATTGTTGAATGTTTTCCAGAACGTTAAGAGAAAAATAATTCTGTGTATTTAAATATGTTTGAAAATTAAGAGTGAAAATTGTTAATTCTCTAGGAATGATACTAAATTGATACGAAACAAAATTAAATATGAGGTTTTATGTTTTTGAAAAGATAATATTTTAAGGGAAATATGAAAAATATAATTACTTGAAATGAAATGAGTTTAGAAGAGGATTATATTGAAGTATAGTTGAATTTTATGTGTAAATGAACCAAAAGAATGTGTGCTCATTTATTCTTGTTTTATGTGTACTTAGTTACGTACGTGTGTTACACCTTCTTTTATTTATTTTGAATGGAACCATGCATGCTTGATAATTGAATGTGCATGACATGTGTCCAGGATGGGTACTGAATATGGGTTTATAGAGAGCGTAGTTTTTCTTTTCGAAAACTACTATTGTTTTTCATGCATGACATTTTACTTGGCCAAGTAACTTAAGGACCATTGAAATAGATGGGATATTTATAACTCTTTACCATATCTTAATATCAAACTTGTTTGTTTCTTAAATGAATTAGAAAAATGAAAATGCTTGTGGATTTACTAGTTATACTAGGAACGCATCAGATTCCATCTTGCTTGTCGACTTCTTTTTGCTAAGAGATTCGTGCAGGGTTGGGTATTCTTTGAATGATTAAGGAATTTCGGGGAAGTGTAAGCTTTGAGGTTGGGCAGAAAAAGCACCTGAACCTTGTTCTCGTCTTCATGTTTCAAGATAAGTAATTGGATTGAAGATCAAATGAAGATTTCTTCATATATCTATTATATTTTATTCTTGTATGATTATTGTAGAACTTAAGGTGACAAAATTCCTATGTCTTGAATTGTAATCTATTTTAGATTTTTTCTATTTTATAAATTTCATGAAAGATGAAACATTTATGAAATCAATCGGAAGTATTATGAATCTTATTGTAGACTTTAAGTCGATGTTTGGAATCTTTTGGATTTAACAAATTTAAATGAATGGAGTTATGGTATTTTATGGAATATAAATGAATTTATTTAAGGAATTTTAGATTATTTGGAGTTAAAGAGTTTTGCTCTTTACATTTGGTATCAGAGCCCTAGGTTTGAAAACTAGGGCCTTTTGTCCATTACGCTAAAGAAACATTCCTTGATGTAGGAATTGTTGATACATAATGGGTTCAAGAGGAAACGGAGCTGCTACAAGTAATGAGAATGATAGGTTGGATCAGATTCTCAATCTTTTGAATCAGCAAGGTACCATAATGAATAATCTCGAAGAAGTTTGAGGAGTGAGAGAAGGACAAAACCCGCGGAACATAATTCCCCAAAGTCAAGAACAATCCACCAATGACAATCCAAGAGTTGAAGAACTACCAAATCCTCAAGCTAGGATTGAAGGGGAGTTGGAAAATGACTTGGAAAGGGTAGCCCCACCCAAGTTTGATGGTAAGACCATCGGTGATGGAGCTGAAGCCTGGGTAATTGAAATGGAAAAGTATTTTGAGCTCAGGAATATGTCTAATGAGACCAAGGAAATTTGGGTTGCATATCAGCTTACTGGAGAAGCTGCTACTTGGTGGGATAATGAGAAAACTGAGAAGAAGCTACTACCAGGTGGGACTACATGAGAAGTATTTTTGCAAATTTTTAGGAAGAGATGGATTCCACAGCTGTTCTTTGATAGAAAAATGACAGATTTTCAAAATTTGACATAGGGTGGTTTGACAGTTACTCAGTACTGGGAGAGATTCACTAATCTCCTAAAGTACTTACCACAGTATCAGATGGATGAGCAGTTCTGTATTCAGAAATTCATCCTAGGATTGAGGCCACAAATAGGAGCTGATGTGGATATTCATAATCCATTGACTATGGATGAGGTCTTTGAGAAGGCCATAAAATAGGAACAAAAGTTGCAACAGGTAGCAAACTACAGAAAGAATGTGAATTCTAAATTAGGATTTGGAAATAGGAGGTTCCAAAACAGTAATAACCAGAAGGGTAACAACAATCAATAGATAAGGAACCTAAAGAGAGGAACAAAATCTCAAGAAAAAGGAGAAGGAAACTATGGTGGAAATAAGAAAGTGAATAATAATAACACCGACTTCTCTAATACCAGGAACAGGACAGGTGGTCACCCCGGGCCATGAGGTGGATGTTACAATTGTGGAGGAGATCACTATGCCTCCAATTTCCCACAGCATGTAGGAGGTCAACGAGGAGAAAATGATTGGCGAGCACCGCAACACCAGATTCATGCAGTGGTTGACAACCGTCAATCAGATTTTCAAGCTTCACCTATTCAGATGACATGTAAGCTTTCTGCTCATTCAGTTTCCATTTTGATAGATACAAGAGCTAGTGAATTCTTTATTGATCCTAAAGTAGTTGCTAAGTTACCTATTAGACCTGGTTATATGTCACATGCATGGATGGTTCAATATGGAAATCGAGCAGAGAAGAGGGTAGATTCATGTCTATCTTGCAGTGATTTAGAGCTACTTGATTTCCAAACCCAAGTTAACTTATATGTAGCACCGTTGGGGTCATATTATGTGATCCTAGGGATCAATTGGTTAACTGAACACAAAGCTATACTGAAATATGAGGATAATATTGTGAGTTGTCTTGATGATTTTGGACATCCAGTTGATATTTTTGGATCTCAAGAGTCTCTTGAGTTGAGACATATCTCATCCATGCAGCTAAATAAAGCACATCGGAAAGGATGTTCCATATTTTCTATATTGGTGAGTGACTTGGATAATGTCTAGCAAAGTCCAGAGGACTATCCAGTTCTCAAGGATTTCTTGGATATCTTTTATGAAGAACTTACTGAGTTACCACCGAAGAGAGAATTTGATTTCTCGATTGAACTTTTACCTGGAACTGAGTCTCAATACAAGGTTCCATACAGAATGACTACTACAAAGTTATATGAGCTGAAGGTTCAATTGTGGGAGTTATTGAAGCAAGGATTTATTAGACCAAGTGTATCTCCATGGGGTGCACCAGTAATCTTCTTGAAGAATAAGGATGGGACCTTGAGATTGTGTATTGATTATAGAATGTTTAACAAGGTTACCATTAAGAGTAGGTATCCTCTACCTAGGATAGATGAGTTATTTGATTAGATGAAAGGGGCTACAATGTTTTGTAAGATTGATCTTAGATCAGGTTACCACCAGCTAAGGATTAAGGAAGAGGATGTTCCAAAGACAATCTTCTGAACTCAGTATGGACATTACGAGTTCACAATGGTACCTTTTGGTCTAACGAATTCTCCAATGACATTCATGAATCTTATGAACAACATATTTAGAGATTGTTTAGATGATTTTGTGCTTATATTCATAGATGATATTTTGATTTACTCCAAGACAGAAGAGGAGAATGAAAATCACTTGAGGATAGTCTTGCAATGACTAAGAGATAGAAAGCTTTTTGGTAAGTTTTCAAAGTGTACTTTCTTTCAGAAGAAGGTTCACTACTTGGGTCATGTCATATCAGCTGAGGGAATCTCAGTTGATCCTATGAGGATAGAAGCAATAGTGGAATGGCCAACACTGTAGAGTGTTGCTGAGGTTCGTAGTTTCATGGGGCTTGCAGGGTATTACAGGAAATATGTGGAAAGATTTTCCAGGATAGCAACACCTATTACTTCTCTTCAGAAGAAGGGAAGGAAATTTGAGTGGACTTAGAAGTGCGAGGAGGAATTTCAATTTCTAAAGCAGAAGTTGACATCGACACGAGTTTTGACTATACCAGATCCTAATAGACATTTCATAGTGATTAAAGATGCTTCAGGTGAAGTTGCAGGAGCTGTGTTGATGCAGGAAGGGAAAGTGGTTGCATATGAGTCCAAAAAATTGAAACAATATGAATTGAATTTATGTTCCACATGATCTTGATCTTGCAGCTATTGTTCATGCATTACAGATGTGGAGAAATTACCTCCTAGGGAAACCATTTGAACTAAAGATAGATCATTTAGGACTTAAGTATATCTTTACACAACCTAACCTCAATGTGAGACAAAGAAGGTGGCTTGAGTTCCTAAGTGAGTATGATATTGGTATTGAGTATATCAAGGGAAAGGAAAATAGAGTTGCAGATGCTCTTAGCAGAAGAAGACATCTCTCTGCTATGCTGACCACAAGGTCAAATTTGAGATAGAAAGTGTTGCATCATCTTCCAGCAGATGAGCATTATGAGAGGGTCAAGCAAGCCTTAGAGGCAGATCCTTTAGATCATAGATTTGATGGATATGTGATGGAGTATGATGGTATTTTGAGATATCAGGGAAGGATGTATATCTCTGAGGGTGGAGACTTCAGGAGATTGATTCTAGAGGAAGTACATGATGCACCTTACTTAGAGCATCCAAGAGTTACGAAGATGGTAGCAGAGTTGAAGACTTTGTATTTTTTGCCTAAGCTCAAGAAAGATGTTATGGAGTATGTAGCTATATTTTTGGACAGTGAGTCAAAGCTGATCATGTGCATCCAATAGGACTTTTGTATCCCCACGATATACCTGAGTATAAGTGGAAAGTAATCAGTATGGATTTTATCCAAGGATTACCTTTGAGAAGGAATAGGCATGATGCCATCTTAGTAGTCATTGATAAGCTAACGAAGGTTTCACATTTCATACCTGGTAATTTGAAAGACGGATCATTGACACTTGCAAAGAAATTTGTGCAAGAGATATTCTGATTGCATGGTGTACCAAAGACCATTATATCAGATAGGGATACCATGATGACATCTAGCTTTTGGACAACACTGAATGTAGCTTTAGGAACTAAATTGAATTTTAGTTTTGCATATCACCCACAAACTGATGGCCAAACAGACAGGGTCAACCAGGTTGTTGAGGATCTACTAAGGATGTACTACATGGATCAGTAGTACAAGTGGGAAGAATAATTTCCATTGGTTGATTTTTCTTCCAACAACTCATTCCATGCATCATTGGGTATGCCACCTTTTGAGGCACTTTATGGATGTAAATTTTGCACACCCATTAGTTGGGATAGGATCATCATTGGTCTGGATATGCTCAAGGAAATGGATGAGCAAGTGAAGTTGATCAAGAGTAGGTTGAAGGAGGCAACCGATAGATAGAAGAGCTATGCTGATAGAAACATGACTTTCAGATAGTTTGTTATGGGAGATAAAGTCTTTTTGAGGGTTAGGCCTCATAAGAGCTCTATCTCATTTGGGAGATCATCAAAGTTGGCTCTGAGATTTGTGGGACCCTTTGATGTACTAGAAGTCATTAATCTAGTTGCTTATAGACTAGCGTTACCACCTACTCTAGCTTGACTCCATAATGTATTCCATGTTTCTTTATTGAAACCATACCATCCTGATGCATCTCATATACATGATTGGCATTCATTACAGGTACAAGATCTAGGGGTGGTGCTAGTGGAGCCCATTCGAATCCTAGACAGACGTAGCATTAAGCTGTATAATAGGGATAGTACTCAATACAAGGTCAAGTGGAACCAGTATACTGAGGATAGTGCTACATGGGAGGATTCTGAGATGATTGACCGTCATTTTTCTCATTTTCTTTCTTAGATTAGTATTTTCTTAATGCATGAGATACTTGATACTCTGGTTTTTTTGATTCACATGTTGTGAACTTGGATAGCATGGATGCTACTATGAATTTTTTATGCTTATGTTTTGAGAACTATGATGTTAGTTATTATTTCATTATGATTGAAATACTATTTTTTTATTGATTGAGATACTATGCTTATTGATTGATTAATAAGACATCGAGATGACGTATCTTCCAAGAGGGGAAGGATGTCACGTACTGATTTTATTATTAATTAAATTGTAATTATTAATCATGAGATTTTCAATGTTATGTTAGATGATTATTTAATTGAAATTGAAATTTAAATTTAAATGCAAAAGAAATGATTTGAATTAATTATTATGAAAAGTGGGGATTGTCATTGCTTATGAAAATTTGAGTGCAAGTGAACACGGGAATAGGTGAACGAGAATGAAGGTGAGAACATTGATCAGATAGAGTCATTTTAGCCATTAGATGTTAATAAGGATGATGGAATATCACACACCACTTAGTTATTATTAATGTGTTTTCATTATGATAATTATTTGGAAATTTTTAATAAGTTTATCTGATTTCTCAAATGTATGTGAAAAGGAATATGTTTGTTTTGAAATGGAAAGATTGATTATTTATGATGAGTTTATAAATTTGAGTATATTATGTTGTGATGTGGAAAAACTGATTTAAATGAGAGTAGAAATATATGTTTAAATAAATATATATAATAAATCTAGTTATTTAATGGAAATTAGAAATAAATGGAATATGTTTTAAATTTGAATTGAATTGAAAACAGTAGAAAAAAATTGGTAAACGATCTCTTCTCAATTAATTCCACATGCAATCAAGGATATAACTTGGAGTTATCGCCACCACTGCTGGGAATTTGGCATGGAAAGTGGATCGAATTTTATTGATAACTACACCTTATACATGATAAAGAAAGCAGGAAGAAAAATCCATTTTACACAGGAGGAGGAAGAAAACAGTAGTAAAACTATGAGTGAGGAGGAGAAAATTTGTGGGATCAAAATTGCGATCTCCATCATTCGCATGAAGAACAGGGAGAAAAAAATAGCAAACAAGGAGTTAGGCAGAGGGAGTAGAGAATTTAGGAAGAAGAAACTATCTTCTTAGCACATGCGCATATGGAAGTAAAGTAAGAAGGCGCAGCCAAAAGAATAGAGTGAAGGGAGAACATAAATTTATTATCTCCAGGATGCGCATATGAGAAAGGAGAGAGGCACGTGGGAAGTAAGGAGAGAGGTGCGCGGGAAGTAAGGAAGAAAGGTGTGTGGAAAGGGAAGGAGGATAAGAGAGGAAGGCGTGACAAAAAGGGAAGGAGGTGAAGGAAGGGAGGAGAGGAGAACTTGTGGAGGGCATAGGAAGAGAAGGCTGCTGTAGGAAGAGGCGCTCAAACAAAAAAATAAATAGAAGATCATACGAACTGTAGGGGAAAACAGATAGAGGTCTATGTTGCAGAGAGCTTGGAAGATAAAATACTCACAGGAAGTAACAAAAATAGAGAATCATCGCTAGTTTGAGGAGACACATGGCTACAGGTAGGATCGATGGAAAACTACAATTACCAAATTCACAATATTAATATGCTTGAATTTAACCATTTTCTATTATTCATATATTTTATCAAAAGAAAACATATTACTGTTTTAATCAAATTTAGAAGAAATTTCAAATACTTGGACAAATTTTTATGAGGATAAAGAACGAACTTGAATAGAAAATTATTGGAAACATATCACCAATTTAGAGACAATAAACTTTGTTGTTTAGAGAATTTTTTTTTTGTATATAAAAAGATACGCACAGAAAACTGTATGTTTAAAAATTTATTCCATAATATATAGTGAATATTTCAACAGAAAACAATATGTTTTAGATTCAAAAAACCTCCAAAAGAAAACTATATGTGTTAACTGTACAGAGAGAGAATTAAAAATTGCAAGAAAGGAACATGAAGTCATTAAAATGTCATAGAATAAAATTGTTCAATGTTTTCCAAAATGATAAGATAAAAATAATTTTGTGTATTTAAATATGCTTGAAAAGTAAGAGTGAAAATTGTTAATTATCTAGGAATGATACTAAATTGCTACGAAACATAATTAAATATGAGGTTTTATGTTTTTGAAAAGATAATATTTTAAGAGAAATATGAAAAACAGAAAAGAGAAGAAAATAAAATTAAAAATATAATTACTTGAAATGAAATGAGTTTAGAAGAGGATTATATTGAAGTGTATTTGAATTTTATGGTTAAATGAACCAAAAGAATGTGTTCTCATTTATTCTTATTTTATATGTACTTAGTTACATACATGTGTTACACCTTCTTTTATTTATTTTGAATGGAACCATGCATGCTTGATAATTGAATGTGCATGACATGTGTTGGGAAAGAAAATATTAATTTTGAATGGAACCATGCATGCTTGATAATTGAATGTGCATGACATGTGTTTGGAAAGTTACCTTCTAGGACGGGTGTCGAATATGGGTTTATAGAGAGAGTAGTTTTTCTTTTCCAAAACTACTATTATTTTTTGTGCATGACATTTTACTTGGCCAAGTAACTTAAGGACCATTGAAATAGATGGGATATTTATAACTCTCTACCATATCCTAGTATCAAACTTGCTTGTTTCTTAAATGAAATTAGAAAAATGAAAATGCTTGTGGATTTACTAGTTATACTAGGCACACATCATATTCCATCTTGCTTGTCGACTTCTTTTTGCTAAGTGATTCGTGTAGGGTCAGGTATTATTTGAATGATTAAGGAATTCTGGGGAAGTGTAAGCTTCGAGGTTGGGCGGAAAAGGTGTTTGAACCTTGTTCTCGTCTTCATGTTTGAAGAAAAACAATTGGATTGAAGATCAAATGACGATTTCTTCATATATCTATTATATTTTATTATTTTATGATCATTGTAGAACTTAAGGTGATAGAATGCCTAAGTCTTGAATTGTAATTTCTTTTACATTGTTTTTGTTTTATAAATTTCATAAAATATGACACGTTGATGAAATCAATCAGAAGTATTATGAATCTTATTGTAGACTTTAAGTCGATGTTTGGAATCTTTTGGATTTAAAAAATTTAAATGAATAGAGTTACGGTATTTTATGGAATATAAATTAATTTATTTAAGGAATTTTAGATTGTTTGGAATTAAAGAGTTTCACTCTTTACACATCCGTTTGTGTACAATTCATGTTTTTTGCAGATTGTTGTCTGATGAACTATGGGAATATAATGGTAGGTTATGATTTCATGCCCATATGTTCCAACTTCCAAGTTCTAGGTTTTATGATTGATGGGAAATATCAATGGATGATACTAACTGCTTGAACTTTGATGTACCAACTCACACTTTTCAGCCTATGATTAACTTATTGCATCTGCATTTACTTGGTACCAATGGTTATTATATAATGCAGGAAATGGTTTAGATTGGCTAATTAAGACTTGCATGTAGGAATTTAATACATTTTATGAAATTTTAAATGGAATTACATGAATGTTTAGATATTTTAGAATAGCATATGCTTAAAGAGGCTAGACTCCAAATCTATATTTAACTGATAGAAAATATTTTTGACTAGATAACAATTTCCCTTTTTTACTTATTTCATCATAAAAAATTTGTGGGTATTGATTTTGACTTGGTTGAACTTCTACAACGCTTGACCCATTAGATATCACTATTGCAAAATTTCCAAATCCAACTTTCCCATAAAGATTAAATTTGTTCTTTTAATCTTTGAGGTAGGTCAGGTCATCTCTTTGATATTTTGCTGCATGTATTGAATAACCAATACAACTACTTCGGTGTTGGATTTTATCATAATTATAGCTTCATTACCCAACTAGACTTAGCATACTATGCTTAAGGCTAATGAATATGAATGTGTAAAATGACACTCTTTAGTAGAGTTAAACAAAAATGGAGCTTCTTGACATTTATTTCGTTATCATTATATCATATCATCACTATTATAAATGGTTTTGTAATCTGGTGGTATGAAGCTCTAACATATGAATGTTTTTTCATTTATCTTGTAATATGAATATCAAATTACTAAGTTTCATTTTTCTTCTAAAATAAATCTTATTTGTAATAGCTTTGTAATATTTATAGGTTGGCATCAGGAGACAACGATGGTTTTTTCTCTCACATTGGAATCAAAGAACACAAATAGATCAGAGTTGGAGAATTGAACATTAAATTTGAAGTTGATAAAGCATTTTTAAATTCTTAGAGCTTTCATTCTATGCTTTAATTTTCTGTTATAGACCAACTCTCATCTTTTTGGATTCTAAATAGAACACTACAAAAGATTTCATTTTTGCTACAAAGGGATTTAAAAGAACTTTAGGAAAAACTCACTAGATTTGGTTTGAGGATTAACAATTGAACAAGGAAAATTCCATATTTCATTTTGGTGCACTAAAAAGAATCAAATAATTGCTTTGTGGAGTTAAAATGAAGAAGTGCTTCTTTGTTTTGTAATTACTTACCCAAAGTAATATCATTAAAAGGACGTATGCACTTCTCTCATGCCTCATGGTGATATTGAGAATCAAAAGACCTTTTGGTGACATTAAGTTGCATAAGTAATTTCCCACACACTTCAATTTGGATTTTAAAATTGAATAAATCTTGCGAGTGTGAGTGGAGCATATTGTGTACATTCTCTCTCTTTGGCTCACAACAAAGCTTGATCGAGTTACAAATATCTTCGCTTGATTTTGATTATCTTAGAGGGCTTGCCTGCTGGGAAAAATTAATCACCCCAGGGAAAAACCCAACCGATAACATGCTAAAGCCAAGCAATTTCCAGCTAGTATATAAGTGTGGGTTCTCGAGGAAAGTTCAAGAATCACGATGATTATTCTGATGAGAAGGGAAGCAATGGTCTCTCGCCGCATGGATGGTCTTGCATGAATGAAATTCTTGCATTAAAACCCCTTGTTTAGCATAGTCCAAAATCCTTTCTATATGTTTGTACAAAAGGTCATGTCCTTTGAAGCCGCCCCACATAACATGCAGTTTTGTTGTAGAGATGAAAATTATGCCATGGGAGTTACATGGGTACTGATGCTTGGCTGACTCGAGAAGTGAGTGCATTGTAAGGGGGAGCCTATGTGGTCAAGAATCTAATCATCTGCACTCAATATGCACAACTAGATTTATCCAAGTGGGAACCCAAAAAATACTATCTTTTCATCCTAAGATTGTGCATGTTCTTGGAATCAAAAACACATTTCTTTGATCGAAAGATTTGAAAACAAACATTCACAAGATCTTCAAAATTTCAAATCCTTTAGGGAAGCAAATACCTTTGGTAAATTCAACTGCTCTTGCTTGCCCTAGGGATTTCATCCTTAGTGGTATCTAAGTACTTAGGTTTTATCATCATTTGTCTTCACTAAAGTCAACATTAGGAAACTTTTTTCTTAATTTCATTGATTCTCCACATAATGGACTTTGTGGGATGAGAAGAAGTTAGGACATTAGACATATAGTTTGAAACTTTAATCAAGACTATGTTTGTGGTAAAAATATCTCATTAAGCAAAGATAAGAGACAATTGGACCCCACACATGTATTCTTCCAAATGATTCCCCACAAAATCAAAATCCGAAAACCTAAGTTCCAAAGTCTTAGTCCAAAGGCTCGTGAGGAGTATCTTGAAAGACTTCTTGAAGTTAGATAAATGTTGGTTCATAATTTTTACAAGAAATCTTCAAGGAACAATCCTAACTTGTATGAGTTTTATTACAAACAGAATCAAAGTCTTTTCCAAAGGTTTTCATTTCTCACATTGGAAATATTGCATGTTCTTCAAAACCGAGGTCTTGTAAAAAGGAGTTTTATCTAGGTTTAAATCTAGGATCAAAATCAATCCCTCGCATTCATCCTTCAAGCGTTAAAATCAAATGACCTCACCAATAATTCTTGAAAATATTGAAAACATTATCCATACTAGAATTTTGGAAAATCAAAATCATCTTGTTTGGTTAGATGTGTGTGGATGAATCCTTCTACACATATTTTATTAAATTATCAAATCCTTCTGAACAAATTTATCCCTTGATAAAATACAACATCTTGGGGTCTAGGAGTTCATTATCTAAAATCATCTTGTTTGATTAGGGGTGTCTTGATGAATCCTTCTTTACACCTTTACTCAAATTATCACCTTGTGTACAAGTTTACCCTAAGAAAAAATCCAACCTCTTAGAGTTTACAAGTGCACTATCTCAAATCAATCAATATTAAAGTATAGTATCTCCTCCAAGATTTCTCAAAGAGTTCAATCATCTGCACCACCCATACTATGTGTATCTCATCCCCATCCTTTGATCCTTAAAGAAAACTTGGTTTCTCTTCTTTGAGCCTACAGTTTAGAGCAATCTAAGGTGTTAGAGGTTCATCTCTTACATTCCTGAAAATCTATCCTTATTTTTTGGTTCAAACTTGATCGCAATACAAGAAAAACATGGAGCAAAACAAAGAAACATCCACTTCGAGTGATCCAAGTCAAACTGAAATAGAATTCAACCCTACAATATCCATTGACCCCCCAATCTATCCTCCTCAAATACCTCAAAATCCTCAAGAGGAAGGACAAGTGGAAGACATCACCAACAACATCTTAGGGATGACACAGGATGAAATCCTTGAGATGGTCCAAAATATTGAAAATCATCAAATCGTTAATGCTATGATGAGGTTATACCCCTCCCAATACATGCTTGAGTTGGTGAAAGAAGGGGCTAAAATACCTTCCAACTTTGACATAAGGACTATTGTGGAAAGACCTCTTGGTATGATGCCCTCAACCTCATCCACACTTCCATTTCAAAGCGTCAGTCAAGACATCCTATAAATCACATTGTATGTCGCTCCAACTCCGCCAATTGTTGACAAGGGAAGCTATTTACTCCATGCACTCCAAACACACCCCCTTGTGACCAATAGAGATTTGAATGTGAGAACCACATCAGATCAATCTATTTTGGTGAATCCATTACACCCATACATTCCTCTCATATTTCATAATCATACCAATTCAACCTCCTTCCATGCAACACCAATCTACCCTCTGGACACGCAAAATTCTCTCCCTATGACCTCAAAAGGAGAAAGAGATTTGTTCATAACAGGGGGAGTCTTTGATCCCTCATCATCATCTATTCAAGATAATGCATCACCCATCTTTCCACCGTTTCCACCTCTACAACTTACATCCACATCAACCCTTGGTTCGAGTCTTCCTCCTTTACCCTCTATCAATCAACCAAAGCAAAGCAACCCCCTATCATAAATCCTCCCATCGTGCCATCGATATCACATCAACAAATGGAAACCATCCAAACAACCCCAAAAATTAACACATCCACTATTCCCCAAGTCTCTCAAAGAATGCTTTCCCAAGGACCAAGCATTTTGATCACGACATCCACAATCCAACCCTGATTATCAACACGACCATTCTTCTCATCACAATGATCAATTCCATTCCCAATCCACTACCAGCAGTGCCAAAACACAACATGGTGAATTCATTCAGCATCACATTGCAAGCTACTCGACAAGCTGCCTATCAAAAGGAAATTCAAAATCAACAAGCTATCCAACTAGCTACTTAGAAAGTGCAAGCACAATTAGCTGCACAAGCCACATAAGTTGCACAAGCCACACAAGTTGCACAAGCCACACAAGTTGCACAAGCCACACAAGCTGCACAAGTAGCTCAAGCCGCTCAAGCTGCTCAAGTAGCCCAAGTAGCCCAACCCGTGCAAGTTGCACATGGTTCTCAAAGTGCACAATCAATCCAAAAAGCACATGCTCAAGCCCAAGCCCAATACCAAGCTCAACAAGTGCAAGCGGAAGCCCAATACCAGGAACAATTACAAGTAGCCCAACAAGAAGCATATCAACAAGCCTTGCAAGATTATCAAGCACAACAACAAGTGGCTTAACAGACTCACACCAACATCCCACTTGTCAATCCAACACCTCAAAACATGTCCATCCCACATCCTGATCCGCAAGGCAATGTGACAACACAAATCAGACTATTGTCGCAGTAAGTGCTTGATCTTCAATCAAGAAAAATAACAAGGACACCCAACAATTTGTGTCCCTACCCTTTCACTAGGAGCTTAGCAATGGTACTGTTCCCAAAGGGATTCCAAATCCCCAAATTTGACAAATATCATGGGATAGGAAACCCTGAAGATCACATTAGGGAGTTCTAGGTATATTGTATGGAAGTCGCATACAATGACACATATCTAATGTAGTTGTTTCCTTAAATCTTGGTTGGTCCCACTATGGAGTGGTTCTCTTGTCTACCTACTAGAATTAGAACATTCCAAGAAATTGAAGACGCATTATTCTAGAATTATTCATTCAACATTGGTGTGGATGTTATTTTAGAGTAACTTTCGGTGCTCAAATAGGGAAAGGGGGAATCATTCACCTCCTTCCTACAATGATGGTTATCCAAGGCTAATCAGAGCAAGTGGGTCATGCCAGAGGAACAACAAATCTGCAATATCATTGATAATCTGGAAAAGACCTTGGCATTTTATCAGAAGATGTAGTGTATCACCACATATGACCAACTGATCCCCAAGGCGCTCAACATCGAAAGGGCCCTTATTACACAAGGGGGCACACCTACATATCCTAAAAATCAAGATAGTCACCCATCGACTAGTTATAATGAGAAACCTCGCACATGGGTGAAGAACATGAATGTCACCAATGATGGAGTGGTCAATGACAAGGTCATCATCAGTGGTCCAAAGAAAAATAATCAAACACATTATCAACTGAAGAACGGTAATTGCAATAACATGCAAGACAATGTGGTAAACCAACAACCACTCCACAATCAAGTCAACAACTTGAATAACCAAGGGGGACCACCTCCGCAAAACAAGTATCCCCCAAGAGGAAATTCACATCCCTTGGGGAGTTAATAGAGTCCATCATGAAGAATTTGGTCAATGAGAACCTCATCAAGATCCCCACCTATGATAATTACCAAGAACCCCAGGTGAAACTGCCCTAGTAAAATGAAAATTTCCTTTGCGATTATCATAAGCTCAAGGGGCATACGACCGCCAACTACATGAAACTGAAGAATGTCATCCAAGATCTAATCAATGAAAAAATCATAAATATTGAGCAACTAGGTGGTAACCAAGATCTAAACATATACACGAACCTAATGCCCAATCACAACCAAGGAAACAACAAAGGGAAGAAAAAGTATGGAAATGTAAATCATGTGTATTACAGAGTTGTCGCCTCCCTAGATGAATTAGTCACTGTTGTTAGCATCAAGGGAGCCAACATTGATTGAGGAGTCACCACATGCGGTGGCAAGGTAACTATTGTTAGGGCACCGCAACCAACTAAGACCCCCACCATAAATCAGAGATCCATCCCTAATAGTTACAATGTCCTTGACCAATTAAAAAGAACCCATACTCAGATCTTCATCATGGAGTTACTAAATATTTCAGCCACCCATAGAGAAATCCTTGAGGAAGCATTGGCTTCATCCACCATCTCCACCAACCTTGATACAAAGAAATTCTAAGCTATGGTCGGTAACATCACCACTCCAAATATCCTTAATTTTTTCAATCAAGAATTTCCTACCCAGCCATCTCACAATCATGCACTCCACCTTGAAGTCCTGGTTCATAAAAATAAAGTCAAAAGGGTCTTGGTGGATGGAGGTGCAAACCTAAAAATTTTTCACTCAAGCCTATCAAGAATCTAGGAATCTTTGAAGATTCCATTGAAAAAGGTAAAGGTATCACAATCAAGGCTTATGACAATCAAGAAAGAGTGTGTCAGGGCACTATTCAACTCCCTACTCAAGTAGGGCTAGCTCTTATGGAAACTACCTATCAAGTGCTTGACCTAGACTTATCCTATAATATCCTCTTGGGGCACTCGTGGATTCATGGGATGCAAGCAGGTGCATCAACCTTCCACCAATGCGTCAAGTTCTCATACCAAAACTAAGAGATCACAATATATGGTTATCCTGAACCCTTCACCTATTGCAAGAATCTGGAGGCCAAATACTATAAATTCCCCCAAGTTCCAAAGAATGATGAAGGCCCCTCCACTCCATATATCAACCCACCCAACATCGCCTCCACTTCTGGGACAAAGACACTCGTCATCCTTGAGATATCTGACATCAAACTTATAATCCAAGGCAATGGGTGTGGAGAGTATAGAATGAAGAAAGGAGCCTTTATAGTCAGGGAGTTACCTCAATCCCCCACATCCCATGGATAGCCACAACCCACCAATACAACCTCTCAAACCTTCAGGGAGGATCCCTCCCGATTTAGGAGTTGGGGAGATATAGGCCAAGAAGTGGTGGATGAGTGCGACATATCAAGTCTCCTCTACCAAGAAGAAAGGCTTGCACCTAATCTTCCCATGGATGAAAGAAGCAAAGGATTGCAAATGATGTTGGGCATGGGTTACAATAAGAATGCAAGTCTTGGAAAAAACAACACCGTCCAATTAGAGCCCATCATTGTTGAAAAATGCATGAAAAATCTTGGCCTGGGGTGTACCCCTCCGAGTGTAACCATACATGGAAGAAGTCTCCTAGTTAACACAATTAGGACTCCCCCTCAGCTATTAGCAACCACCCTTCAACTACTAGTATCTACAGGTCTGCCCTTAGATAACTTCACCTTTGATGTAACTGATGTATGTAGTAGTGACAAGGATACAATAACTAGCCTACCCATTATTTTCAAAGACTCCTCCCTACTCATGATTAACACCCTATATTTTGAGTCAGACCACCAAACCCACAAAATAAACATGGTCTACCCCCAACTCATCAATTACGACCAACAAGGACCATCGATTCAAAACATGTTCAAAAATGATGAGGCACTCTCAGAGTTCATGTGATCAAGGGATCCAGTACCATACAAAGATCATAAGGCTGGATTTGACATTACACTAGATTGGGGAGACGATTGAATCCTTCAGTCACAAAAGTGAGAAATTGAGAATAATCACAAGGTCCTTGAATGAAAACCACACTGTCGCACTCTCTGACCATAAAATAGTAAAAATAAAGGATGCATCCAATGGTGAAAGCCTCTCTAAGTTGCAGGAGGATGAAGGATTCAATCTTCCCCTCACTACACTTCATCAAGCAAAATCAGTCGTCTTGGCAAAACAATGCAATCCCATCAACCTGGGAATAGAGGCACTACTGCACATAACCTTCTATGTTGAATCAATTGTCACAGAAGAACATGAACTCTTAACTGCATTCCTGAAAGAAAGAAAAATAAAATTCGCATGGACTTATGTTGATATGCCTCGGCTTGACCCGAAGGTAGTAGTTCATCACTTGTAGTATAACCTGAAGAAAAACTTGTGAGACACAAGCTCAGAAAGATACATCCCCAGATAGCCTTGCTAATAGAAATGGAATTATAGAATCTCTTTGATGCAGGGTTCATATTCCCAATCGACTCTCTAGACTGGGTGTCCAACCTAGTACCTATGTCAAAACCCACTAGGGGATCTGCATTTGCATTGATTTCAGAGACTTAAACAAAGCATGTCCTAAGGATGAATTTCCACTACCCAATATCAAAATGATAGTGGATATGACGACTAGACACGAGATTCTATCAATAATGGATGGGTTTTCTAGATATAACCAAATCCTCTCAAGTACCTACTTTCTAAAGACACTCTTACAAGATAGATGACAAAGCAGGTCATGATATTGACAAAACAAAATATTGAATATGTGGAGAACAAGGCTATCAAGGGACAACTGATTGCAGACCAACTAGCAAAGGCACCTATATATGTAGAAAATCGACTTATCTCAGAAATCAATTTTTAGCCTAAGTGTAGAAGACCACTGGAAGATGTATTATGATGGATCCTACACACAACACAGGTCAGGAGCATGAATTTTATTCATAACTCCCCAAGGAGACTGCGTACCCAAATCTTACAAGCTATCATTCCCATGCACGAATAATATAGAAGAATATGAGGCTCTTGTCATAGGATTAAGGATTGTAGTACAATGGCAGATTATGGCTCTAAAGGTATATGGGGACTCTCAGCTCATAATCAATGAAGTAAACAATGAATATCAGATGAAGGACGACAAGCTCACTCCATACAAGAAATTGGTGGAAAGCCTCAAAGAGTCATTCATTGATATCACATTTGAATAGCTACCTAGAGCAAACAATAGAGCAATAGACACAATGACTACAATTGGATCACTCTTGGAAATCTTGCACAACATCCCAAAGCAAGAATTCCTTGTAGAGCAGCTTCACGTACTAGCATTCAAGGTACCTGAGTCCAAATTCATGTGTGAACTAGTTGGTCCCAGTGATCCTTGCTACCAAGACATTTACACTTACTTAAGAATAGGATTCTTGCCTACCAACATAACCCCAAATATTAAACGAGCCTTCATCAAGAAGTCAACCCACTTTTTCATCCTAGGAGAAAACCTCTACCATAGGAGCATCGAAGGAACCCTATTGCATTTCCTAAATACTAAGGAAGCCCTGACTGCTTTAACTAAGGTACACAACAACATTTGTTGTTCACACTCAAGTGGTATGACTTTGGCTAAGAAATTGCTAAGGACAGGATACTATTGGCCCATGATGGAGAGAGATGCACATGAATTTTTCATAAAGTGTTTACACTGCCAGCAACATGGGGACCACATCCATGCACTAGCTTAGGAGCTTCATCCCATTGTCACGCCTTGGCCCTTTTCATAGTTGGAGCACAATCTCATCGGTAAAATCACCCCCACCTCATCCAATGGCCATAAATTCATCATCACCGCCACAGAGTACTTTACAAAGTGGGTCAGAGCCATTCCCATGACCTACATAACTGGAAAGCGGATATCTAAGTTTATCCTGAACTACCTTACATGCTGATATAGTGTCCTCCAATCTATTATCTCAAGTTATGGGACACCTTTCAAAAATTAGGATGTCTATGACCTTTTCCATAAATTCAATATCTAACATCGCTTTTCCACTCCGTATTATCCCCAAGGCAATGGCCAAGCAGAGGCCACCAATAAAACCATTTTGAAAATCCTTAAGAAAATGGTCAATGACGTTGGTCGTGACTGGCATCTTCAAGTAAATCTCATCTTATGGGCCTACCGCACCAGTATTCACACACCAACAAGTGCCACCCCCTTCTCCCGAGTCTACGGATTAGAAGCCATCCTCCCTATTGATATTGAGCTCTCTTCCTTGAGGATATCACTGCAAAATCTCATTACAGATGAGGAATATCGGGTCTCACGGCTAAATGAGCTAGAGTTACTATATGAATGATGCATGGATGCCTTGAATCACTTGCAAGTCTATTAGAATCGCCTCGAACACAACTACAACAAGAAAATCAGGAGGTGAACCTTCCAAGTCAGCAAGCTAGTGTTGAAAGAGAATCAGAAGAACGTGCCAAATCTAGAGAGCAAGGGAAAATTTCAGCCCAATTGGTTGGGACCATTTGTCATCATGGTGAGTTCAAGTTAGGGGCATACCAGCTGTCAATGCCCAAAGGAGAACCTCTATAGGATCCCATGAACAACTCCCATCTCAAAAAATTTTATTCTTGATCTTTCAAGGTATAGAACCAAAACATAAAAAAAATTAGAAAATATCCTGAAAAAATGGTCACCCTGATGAAAACCTGGCAAACAGGCATCTTGGTGATAACAAAAATATCAAAAGATATAAAGATCAAAAAAATTAGAAAATGGATTGAAAACAATAAAGAAAAAAAACATCCTCTAGTGAAAACCACTTCGGTGGTGCTTTGGACAAGTACCTTGGTGAAAACCTAGCAAATAGGCATCAAGATTCAATAAAGCACTCTCCATCCACTAGGATCTTTACGACTTATTTGGCACACTCACTTATCCATTACATTCCATTTATCCTTCCACCATCTGTTCATGTCCGTACCATAGCTTGATCTTGTGTTCATATCATGTTCCACCCTAGTACTACTTGGCACATTCCTAAGGTCAATTTGTTTTGCCTTTATCGAAGTGGTTTATCACATCATGCTAGGGGCATATTAACATACCTACATCAGATCAGATTCATGTATATTCTTCTGATCTTCCTTAAAATCAAGAAAATCCAAAAACATTCAAAAATAAAAAAATCACAAAAATCCAAATCATATCAAACTCCAAAACATGTCAAAAGTCTGAAAAGTAAAAAATAGAGTCATCTGGCTAAACTACGTCATCTTTGAGCTTGAACGTAGGCAAGGTTGATCTTTAATCATCCCTCGAGATACCCTATGTTAGTCCTTTAGGCGTCCATCGCAATAAGTTGGCAATTCATCATTTGTTTATAGCTTCATCTTGTAAATTGGTCAAGTTGTCATTCAAACTACGTGGTCTCTGCGTGTATAATGTAGGCAAGGCTAATCTTTTGATCAGCTCCCAAGACCCCTGGGATAGGTCTTTAGGTTAGATTCTTTATCAAAATCTCAAAAATCCAAAAAATTAAGAAAACCCAAAAATCAAAACAGCCTCAAAACATTTCAAAAACACCAAAACACATCCAAATATTCAAAATACCAAAATGGTGCACCTGTCTCATCTCGCTTTCACTCGCAATAATCATCAGTCATTATAAATCATCGTCATCTTCATCCTTTGGTAATTTAGTTGGAAGCAAGTCTACCAAGTTTAAAGGTCAAAGCTCAATCATCAAAGTCTCAAGTCTAAGTCAGTAAGTCAGAAAGTTGGTAAACTCTTGGTATCAATAGCTTATCATCGAGTGAATCTCATCATCACCTGACCACAACATTTCCTAGGATGCATCTTTCCTACAATGGACATCAACATCAGGCATCACCGTAGTTTAGTCTTGGCTAGAGGTATGAAGAACATTAGCTTTTTTGTTTACTATATCTTGGTCTTTTTTGACTTATCCTATTTTGTGCTCATTCTAAGGACCTCTCTATGATGCCTAATCAAAAGGTTTAGAGAGAAAGGAATGGGGCAATGATCATTATCCTTCTATCTGTTGTGCTTGTGGGATATCCTTGTAAAATAACTTCATCATGCGTGCTTTGTTTTGTTTGTAGGGAGTGTGTTTTAGGTGTCTTGTTGACCACATAAGAAGGCTTTCTTTTCTATATTTTGGTTTGAGATGTTTAGAATATCTTAACTGTATTCTGAATAAGGTTTTGTATGTCAGGTGTGAACAAGAGTACTTCTATTTGATTGTCGAGTCAAAGTCCATTACACTAGGTGCAACGTCATCCTGGTTCTTTATACCTTGATGCATCATACTCATGTGTGTTATCAAACATAAGGAAAGTTATGCTCTTTATCTCTCCTGTCCTTTGATAAGCAATACATGATCATCATTCATCATCATATCTAATAAAGTCTCGATGACTAATAGACTTGTTGGACTTCTACATCTTCTTGGATTCAAGGGTTGATCCCTCTTATTCTTTTATCCTCTTTCATGCTAACATAGTATCATTTCATCAATGTATCCATCTTGCATTCATAAAACATCTGCGCTCTAATCCTGCATAATCACGTCATATCATCATAAGACAACATCATCCATCTCATTCAACTCACTTGCATTGCATTATCGTTTAAGTTGTTTAGGATAATATAGATTTGTTATTCTAAGCATCTTACAAACATCTCATTTGCATCATCATTATTAGATAGATTTGTTCGTCTAACCATCCATACATCCATCTTGAACCTCTTTGTCACGAGATTGACCCTCAAATTGAACTTTTTCACTCAATCTCTCAAGGGGGCAATGTACCAACGTATCTCATTCCGCCGAGGCATCCGGAAAAATTAGATTTTGTTTTTAAATTTTGATCTCGGTGCATCATTATTTGAACCAATGCAACAGGTACATTGTTTCAAAAAGGGGAAAAGTGTAGACATGCAAAATTTACATCATGCATTCCTCATATTTAATTAAATCATATTTTTCCATCAATTAAATAAATCAGGTTTATTTGATTAATCTCCTAAGATTATCTCTTTAATTAAATAAATCATTTTATTTAATTATCTCCTAAAGTTTCTTTATTTAATTAAATCAAATGTATTTACCTCCCATTTGATTTAAACAAATCCAAAAATATAAATGAAATGTCATGTCAACTAATCTCTATTTAAAGTTAATCAAATCCTGATTAATGTTAACTCTAATCCATGTCCCATCCTCTAGCATTTTCCACTTGGACAAATACACCAATTTAAGTAATTTATTAAATCTCCATTTTCTCTCAACAAGGTATAAAAGTGGAATATTCCTCCATTTCAAATCTCCCTCCAAATGAGATATGTCCTTCCAACAAGGAATTTATTTCATCTTACATGTCCTTTTTCCTTGAGCCAAGTGGCCATAACTCCATTTGACTCTCCCTCCATCTTGTCATTTCACTAATTTCAAATTTCAACTAATTGCATTTATGGACACATTCATCAAAACATGCACATCCTTGGCCCATTCACATGATGACAAGTGACTTCTTCCTACTAGTTGGGTTTTTATCCCACATTCATCCCTTTTGCCTCTTCTCTCATCAAATTCTTCTATAAATAGAGAGGTTAACCTTCATTTTTTATCATTCACAATTTGAGCAGTTTTACTATGGGAATTTTGGAGTTGATCATCATTTTGGATCTCATTTTCATTATCATCATCTAAGCTTATCTAGGATTGGGAAAGGGCTCCTTTACATATCAAGGGTGCACCAATCCACTATGGAATAGGTATCCACTATGATTTTTATGCTTTTAATTAGTTTAGTTTGTTATTTTGTTTATCAAGCATGTTGGAGTATTTCATAGAGATGTTGATTATTTACTTTATTTTAAAATACTAACCATGCTTAGAGTGTGTGTTGAAGGTTTTTAGCAATTTGCAGATTTCACCATCTACAGTTTCCTTCTTCTAACTATTTTTCTCATGATTTTGATTTTCTAAATATTTCCTCCCTAGCTAAGAGTTTTGAATGGTAATTTGTCTATTCTTTTTCATTCTGATAATCTTTTTTCTATGATTTCATAGTTGGTTGAGAGTTTCTAATTCCACTTACTCATTTGTTGCAAAAAATATATTTTTGATTGTATTCTTATTTCATTATTTTAGTTTGTCTATTACTAGAATGATATTTTTAACCACCATGAAACATTTTGGATCCCTTTTTTACTACATTTCTCCACCATTCACCAATGAGATCCCTAATAGATTCACTTCTCAGCCACATATTTCCAATTTGAATGGGTTTTTATGACGTGGGTGATCACTTTCTATATTAAGGACCACATGGAAATGATCTTAAATAGAGAAACGAAGGATCATGTAATCCATCAATATTGGGGACTGGAGTTAATTTAGGGAAATTAAGAACTTTTCCAACCCTTTGATGATATTGTTAAAAATATTTCTATAGTTTTTCCATACAAATTTGCCATTCTTAGGTTGCATATCAATAAGCTTGATTTTGTTAAAAAATGTGTTAAAATATTTGTAGTACTTGCTTAGGTTAGGGAGTCTACTACATTTCTTCCTATAGGATAGGCTTGTGGTGAAGTATCCTCCTAGTAGAAAAGAGATATGAATAAAAAAATTAATAAAATTAATAAAATTAGAAATTTTATTTCACATCTTTCATTTTTCATCAGTTTTGATTGGTCTATATATGTTGATTAGGATGAAAGAAATGTTTGAGGATGAACATTTTTCTTTTCTTTCCATCTTGCTATTATCCTCTTGTATATATATTTTTTTAAATCAAAGAACTTTCCATATTAGTCCTAGAACACCTAAATCACCATTTCTTTAATTAAATTTTCCATTCCATCCTCTACAATAATTCATATTTTTTTTATATCATTCAAAGAGATTTGTTTTTTTAAGTACTAGTATGTTGACATTTATTCTGTATAAATGATGTGCAAATAAATGTCTATTCTTTGACATGTTTAAATCCCTAATATTTCAAGTAACAATACTCATGTTTCTTTAAAGGAGGGGATGAATCCATTAGTGTTCAACAATGAAAAAAAAAGTGAATATAACCACCAAATGTATGATATTTCAACAATTTTTTGTTTGTTGGTTTTCCTTCTCCATATTTTTGTTACTTTCAAATTTAATATCAAAATTTTGGAATTTGATTAATCAATCATTTCTGCTTCTAGAAGGCCTATCCTCTCATTATCCATTCAGTATTCACTATACAATTCCAAATCCTTGTGTGTTGCTTCAATAGATCCATCTTTAGGAGTATTTTCTCTTGTAACATAGTATTTTTAAACCTTTCTTCTAAATTGAAGATTTATATGTCAGAGTATGCAATATATAATGAGATGAAAAATTAAAGTTGTCATGACCAACCTTTCTTCTAAATTGAAGATTTATATGTCAAAGTAGGCAATATATAATGAGATGAAAAATTAACGTTGTCATGACCAAGATGATAATAAAGTTAATTTAGGTTTTATTATAATATTGTTATGAATAAATTTATTTCTTAAAATCCATTAATAAAACATGGATGACATAAAAATCTTAAAAAATCAAACAATTCGAGCTATTAATAAATTTATTTCTTCATAGTTCGATTTAACTTAAGTCTTCTGTAACTGTTAATAGATTTGAAATCACATGCAAATTCTCTTGTGCGTCATATTGATAATCGATAAAATTAGAGTTCACTAAAATAACTTCCTTTTATCATGCAGTCAATACAACCCTAATTTAGGTAAAGCTTATTTAGGTTAAATAGGAACAATAATACCCTTTCTGCTTCGTTAACACCGATTATCTCACAGAGCTACTCCCTTGGAAATCCAGTTTTTACGACAATGGGCGATTCATTTTCTACAGTTACTCGCAGCATGAGAAGAGCTCGTGCAAGGCCACCTGTACTCCTAAGACGAACAGAAACAAGCTTTTTCAGAATTTTTGAGCTGCCACAGCAAAGGCAAGCCTCAGTTGAGGAAAGCCAAGCCTCGGTTGAGGGTGAATTGCCAATGCTTATAAGGCGATTCAATCTTGGATCTCGAGAACCTCGAGGTTTCATCTTAGAATTTCATCTATATAGAATAGATGATGGGACAATTAGCGAGTCTGAGATTGATCAATTTATTTCACAAGATTTGATCCGCACAGATAGTTTTGCTACCTTCCGTGGTATTATGCAGCGGGAAGGGAAAATCTGCGTTTTCGTTGGCACTTCTAACCAGATAAACAATCCGCGGATGATAAATAGAATACGTAGTTTTCGTTTAAGATCGCGTACAGATTATTCTCGCCGTCAATATTGTGAGACTCCTGGAATTAGCGATGAAATGGCTGCAGAGATCTTGGGATCACCCACGCCGTGGATTGAAGGATTAAATAAGCCTGAGATGGATTGCGCAATTTGCCTTGAATCAATTCAAAGAGGTGAGGAAATAAAAGCTTTGGCATGCAAACACGTGTATCATTATGCATGTATTCTGCGCTCAACTAAAAGAAAGCAGAATTGTCCCCTATGCCGTGCGAGTTACGATTACAGGCATGTCCAACCAAAATAGAAATAAAGGCTTTGGCGTGCAGACACTTGAATCATTATGCATGTATCTTGCTCTCAACAGAAAGAAAGAAGTGTCCCATATGCCGTGCCAGTTATCATTACAGGCAGGGCCAACCAAAATATAAATTTTCTGCACTCTGCACAATTGGTAGACTCTATGTCTTTCCTCATCAAGGGAGGAAAGATTTCTCAAAGGTGTTTTCAACTTGTTTATGATCATATGATGTTGTCTGTGTGAGAGGAAGAGTTAAAGCAATATGTGTTTCTTTTTTTTTTGATTTCGTCCAGGGTACGATCCTGCCCTCATCCCTTATGATGTCGGAGCCTTGCACTCAGCAAGATTTGATCCCTGATGGGCTCGTTGTGAGCCATTCAACTTCACCAGCAGACCAAGGGTCCATTGACATATGTGTTTGTTTTGATTTCTATATTATTGTAGAGGTGTGGAGTGGTTATCATGAGATTCAGTGATCACTTCTAACTATGAATTAATTTGTTCTGTTGCATCTATTAAATATCAAGAACTTTATTTTTTAGTAATATATGTTTGCATGCATGCATGCTCAGGCTCAATAGCATTTCGGAAGGTGTAGCCTTAGTGAGCACTCAGTTTATACATTTTCTATTTACTTTCTAAAAAACTACAAGTGGGGAATAAATCCTTTTTATATGACAGGTATACTTAGATTGATAATAAACATATAAAAAATATTGATATCAGATAATAGCTAGATAAAGGAATCAATATTTTAAATAAATCAAGTTGTTAAATTTTATGTTACACTATTATCTTTATATTTTGATAGGTGTATTATCGGTTTAAAATATAAACAAGTTTAAGATGTTTCAGATTTGTAAGCTGTTAAATTCTTATTAATTAGTATTGTTTAGATGGTATTAAAAAAATGAATCAGTTTGATATTGTAAACATTTAGTTAAAACATAAAATGTGATAACATACATATAATTATACTAAGTGATTTTAAAAATTTACAATTACATTAAACAATTATAATTTTGACAAAAAATATGATTACATGCATTCAAGCGAATCTCAAAATTATTGAAGAAACATATCAACATGCCCTTAGATATAAAAAGAAATCCTTGTGTTCATGGATTCAACCATTGTAGTGAGTTGTTCTAGGTTCAATTAAATTTTCTACACTCTGCACAATTGGTAGACTGTTTGTCTTTCCTCGTCAAGGGAAGAAAGATTTCTCAAAGGTGTTTTCAACCTGTTTATGTTTATATGATGTTGTCTGTGTGAGAGGAAGAGTTAGAGCAATATCTGTTTTGTTTTTTATTTCTATATTATTGTAGAGGTGTGGAGTGGTTATCATGAGATTCAGTGATCATTTCTAACTATGAATTAATTTGTTTTGTTGTGTGTATTAAATATCAAGAACTTAGATTTTTTTGGTAATATATGTTTGCATGCATGTTCAGGCTCAATGGTATTTGGGAAAGTGTAGCCTTAGTGAGCAATCATTTTATACCTTTTTTATTTAATTTTCTAGAAAACTACTGTGGGAATAAATCCAAATCTTTTTTATATGACTGGATTTTATAATAAATATATACAAATTATTGATATTTGATTTTTTTGGTAATATATGTTTGCATGCATGCTCGGGCTCAATGGTATTTCACAAGGTGTAGCCCTAGTGAGCAATCATGTTATACTTTTTCTATTTAATTTTCTAGAAAACTACTGTGGGAATAAATCCAAATCCTTTTTACATGACTGGATTTGATAATAAATATATAAAAAATATTGGTATCAGATAATAACTAGACATTGATTCAAGTCTGGTTATTAAATTTCATATCACATTATATTCTTTATATTTTGATAGGTGGATTATCACTATAGAATATAAATTAAGTTCAAGATATTTGAGATTTGTAGATTTGTTAAATTCTGATGAGTTAGTATTGTTAAGATAGTTCAGAAAAAAATAAAATGTGATGAAATACATGTAATTATACTATGTAATTTTAGAAATTTATAATTACATTAAACAATTATAATTCTGATAAAAAAATATGATTACATGCATTCACGAGTATGCTCAATCTTAACTTTAGTATGTTGAATCTAAAAATTATAGAAGAAACATAACAATATGCCCTAACATATAAAAAAAAACTTGTGTTCATAGATTCAACCATTATAGAGAGTTGTTCTATGTTCAATTGAATTTAATTGATTTTCAAATTTAATTTAACAAACTATCCTAAAAATTAATACCTAGACTCTTATTTATAATAATTTTGGTGTGAATTATACTTAGCATTTTATTTTACATAGATGTCACTAATTAAATGCCATATTTTCTTGTTGGCCAGTGCTAAAATTTTAGAAAAAAATAAATGACTAAATTTAATTTACTAGATTGATCTATCCAAAATTTAATCATATTATGATAGAATGCTAGCATTTGAGCATATTGTTAAGGAATGTCTAACCACATGTAAAAATAAATAAAATTACAATATTTTAATAAAATAAAATAAATAAGTTTTAATTCATGGTTGAATTAATATTGTGAATGATTAAAATTAAATCACATAAGATATTTTTGAATTAAAAATTTAAGGTTATTCTAGATAATATAATCCTTGTCATTCCTTCTATATTTTTACTCTAATTTTCTTATAAATTCATATTTCTTATGGTATTCTTAGCTTGAAATTTCTTATGTGCTATTACATATTCTACCCAAAAGTTATATTGAGTCCTCCATGCAATTGGTGTAGTAATTCATATTCCACACCAAGAAAATAGTGGCTACAATATTTTTATCAAATTTTTATGTAGATTTGACATAGTGAAAAGTATGGAGCTATACAATTGAAACATAGGATATTGTTGCCACTAAGGGTTTTTAGGATCTAAGGCAACAAGATTTCTATACTCCACATTCAAGGATGTCCTAGAGATCTCAATGCAAAGGAGAAAGTGATCTAGCAATAGGGTATCCTAGGGTATGTTTAGAGATTACTCAAGGGTTCACCACTAAGGTAGGGCTTGGAAAAATGTATGAAATGCAAGATCTAGTGATTGAACTCAATGATCCAAGAAAATTCACTAAGTGAACTATAACTGTAAATAAATCAAAAGAGAAAATTGGAAACGTATATAGGAGCACATGGAAACCTGAGAGAGTCTGAATGGAGACTTGAAATTTAGGCCTACTAGGACTCATACGCCAGTTTGGGTTAATTAGTCCTAGATCTAGGTTTTTGTGCAAGAACTGATACTGGAAAAAGGGTATCTGAAGTTGCAAAAAAATTTAAAATGACCTAAACATGGTATTATACGCCAAGAATAACGAATGAGTCTAGTTAGGAAATTTTTGAACTTCAAGGTCAAAATTTGGTCCTCAATGTCCACTCTTTCTATTCCCTTTTGTTTTTGGATCTAAAACTGTTGATTTTAGACCTGTAGGTGACTTTTTGTGAAGATGACAACCTTGTGATGGCTTGAAAACTTCTCTCAACCTTGCAACCTACTCTTCAAAATATCTTCAAGTCTTCAAATTACCTAGATCTGCAATCACACAAAGAGAGAAAGAAAAGGTATTGATTGTTAGGGAATAGGGGTTTACCTTTGTCAAACCCCTTGTAAGTAAATAAACCAAATGATGCTTAGATGATGAAATGAAGGCATGAAACATGAAACAAAGAGAATGAATCATAGACAATAATACCTTGAATGATTTATTTTAAATGATGTCTTGTAAATTTGTAGTCTAACATGAAATGTCCATGGAGGGTGTAAATCTAGGTCTTGAACTTTAGTATGAAACAATGCTTGTAAATGAATCCTCAACGCTAATCACAACACCAACTCAATAATATACTTTAAGCTTGATATCCTTGATATGATATGGATTTTGAATTTCTACGACGATTGATTAAGAATTCTACCTTGAATACGTTAAAAATGATATTGAATGCTCTCTAGATAATCTTGTAAAGTCTTAGAATTCTTAACTCTTGATTGTTTGACTTGATCTCATGAATGCTTATGTCAAATAATGATTTGAGACCTCATTTATATAGGAAATCCATCTAAAATCTCGTGTCTTAGATCCCAAAGGCCGACATACATGAAATTTAGAATTAAAACACAATTTTTCCTCCTCAAAACCTTAAAAATAGGCCAAATGGGACTCATTTATCATAAATTCCATATGGGTTCCACCTGGATGGGAATCATGTGCTTAAGGTGGCATATGGGTCCCATAGGGCCTATAAATTGATATGAGGAGAATTTTAGTAAAAATATGCCTCAAGATGCATAATATATGGTCATAGGGGCCTATTAATGATGATATTAAGGTCATAAATAAAAGAGGGCACAAAATTCAATGTGATAGTGTAAATAAATATATTTTACAACATCAGATTAAGGCAAAACCAAGTCAATTTAGTTTAGAAGGGCCCAAAATCCCATGTGAATGTGTACAAAACATTACAAGTAAAAATATGCCTCAAGATGCATAATATATGGTCATAGGGGCCTATTAATGATGATATTAAGGTCATAAATAAAAGAGGGCACAAAATTCAATGTGATAGTGTAAATAAATATATTTTACAACATCAGATTAAGGCAAAACCAAGTCAATTTAGTTTAGAAGGGCCCAAAATCCCATGTGAATGTGTACAACACATTACAACACTAGATTAGGTCGACCTAATTTACAAGACTCCTAAGTTTAATGTGAAGGTGTTAATAAGTACACTTTAGAATACAAAACTAGGAAAAATTTAAGTTTATTTAGCTTTAAAAGAGCCCTAAAACCTAATATGAATGTGTAAAACATTTCACAACACTAGGTCAAGGCGATATTAAGTCTAATTTATTATTAATTATTCTCAAATTAGCAAGGAAAGGTGTAATTTTTTCATTGCCACAACAATGTATAGTCTAGCATAGATACATAAAATGTATGGATATCATACATTTGTATAACATTTTGAGATAAAATCTTGGTACCCTAAATTTTTTTCTTAGGTTTTAATGATTTAATAGTAAATATTAAGGTTTTAGATGTTGTACAGTGAAAATTGCGTTTGTCTTATTCTAGAATGAATCATTTGAACACTCAAGGTGAAATCTGTAAAAAAAGCTAGGGTTTTATAGAACTGCTGCTCCCACACAATTTTGGAGTTGATACTTGAACCTCACAGCTCCTAGAGATCACTTATAATCAGAACATTTGTCACCAAAGAGAGAAAATGTAACTAATTTTCTATGAAAGACCAAAAAAAATGCAAGTGATAAAATAATGAATGAATAATTAAATAAATTATAAATAAAAAAAGATAAAGAAACTCTAAATAAAACCCTAGGTTAGGATTGAATTAGATAAGATCACATATGTCTTAATCTTATGAATCAAGACAAAAAAAATATATTACCTAAGTAATCTTAAGTATGATAATATAAAATGAGACATAAAAATTAAATAATTTAATAATTACCCTTTTACTCTAATAGAAGATACTCATTAATAATAAGCTAATATTTCCCATCAATGGTCAGATTCTCAAACACTAATTCAATTCCCAAATATTATCATTCATTTCCATATAAGAATTGAATTCATATGTATGTATGTATGTATGTATGTATGCATGTACATATATACATACATATATGTGTGTGTATGTATGTATACACACACACATATATATGTATGTATGTATGTATGTACATATATACATACATATATGTGTGTGTATGTATGTATACACACACACATATATATGTATGTATGTATGTATGTATGTATGTATATTTATATATTCATTTATGTAAATAGTTTTCTCATTCTCTTATAAATATATTTTCTATACTTTTTGGTCTTTTTCTATTTTTGGGGGTTGTCATGTGGCCCTATTTTAAATCTTCCTTGATGCCTATTTTTACTATCTTTTATTTTTAAACTATATTTCTATTTGTTGGTCTTTGTTATCTAATCCATTGATAGAAGAAGGCCTTGTAAATGGAGCTTTAGGATACATTCAAAATATCATATACAAACTTGGAAGTGCCCCACTAGATCCACCAACAAATATCATGGTTGAATTTGATAATTACTCAAGAATGCCATTTTAAGAGGAAACTCCAAATATAACTCCAATTGCACTCATACATAGGGGATGCACATGCCAATTTCCATTACAATTATTTTGGGAACTAACAATCCATAAATCACAAGGATTGACTCTTTCAAATGAAAAAAATGATATAGAGTCGAAAGAAAGAATGTGATTAACATTTGTTTCGATTTCATGTGTTAAATCCTTGGATGGACTCAGAATCTCACCACTATTTTCATACATTCGCTATGAAAAAATGAAACCCAGGAAGCAACCAACCAAAAGGAGAGTTGAGGAAGAAAGACTCAAATCTTTGGAAGGACAATAATTTTATGTAATGTGTACATTATTGGATATAATTCTTCTATTAAAATCTATTGATATAACATGAAGATTATTTTTTGGTTTAGTGTCAAATGTCTCACTTAATATTTGTAAAGAATAAAAATACCTTTTTCAAACACAATAAAAATATTCTAAAGTAATATTTTTCATACCGCACTACATCCATGCTACTAGCTTAGATATCTTAAATACATCTATCTAAAATATGCCAAGAGATATCAGTGTCGAGGTTCCTATCTATTCTTAAAAACAATTAAACTATAGGGGTAAAAGTACAAAGTTGTGTCACACTTTTATAAAGGAAATGACCAAAACTAATCCAAATTTTAAAATTAAATCACTAAAATTTGATATATTATTGGAATTCGGAAATGATGTGAAGTAATAGAATATTTATTTTTTAGTATATTTTATGAATTTTTTTTTTTTTTAAATTAAAAAAACTATGTATATTCTATGTATGTGTTTTTGGTTTTTCGCTCTCTTGGTTTTGGTGGTTTCTTGGTCATTTGGCCTTGTGTTGTTTTGTGTTAGGTAGGGTTGTTGTTTTGGTGTGAGGTGTTGACTTGTAGTTTTGGTTCTACTATTTTGTGGTGGTATTTTTGTTGGTCATTTGGCTTGTTGATTGTTTAGGAGCCCTTTCACCTTCTTTTGTAATAAAAAGCATGAATTAAAAGTGAATTATGTATATAATTTTTTATTAATATACTAAATTATTTTTATTATTATATTTAAATATAATTATTTTTAATTTGTATTTTTTATATACAAAAAGATCGTTAGATTTATTGAAATAGAATGTAATGATATGTGTTCACAAAATCCCAAAGTATTTAATATGTATGGAGGTGAAAAACCATAAATTTAAATTGTATTTTTTAAATTTATTACATCAAGAGGAGTGACAACACAAGGTGGAATGAGATGCGTGTAAATAAAAAAATGTTAACTTTTTCAACTAATTGACCGACATATTAAATAAGATGTAAATAAAAAAAAATTGATAAATAAAATATAAATGACAAAATTTTGATAAATAAAATAATAAAAAGATATATAAATTTAAAAGACATTTGAATCATACATCACTTCACAAATAGTAACAATAAAAAAAGGAGCAAATAACACCAAAGTTTTGAAATTTGATGGAAATAACAAATACAAGAAAGTGTAGCCAACAAAAAAGTGCAATGAATAAAAAAAAGTGAAAAAATATCCAAGTAAGTCATATTTTCTTTTTAACAAGTAGATCTTAGTAATTAATTATTTTTGAAAGTGTAGTGAAAAAATCAAAGTTATAATTAATTAATTTTTAAAAGTATAGTGAATAACTAAAGTTATAAAAATCCAAGTCATTTTAATATTTTAAAAGTGCAACAAATAAATGAAGGTTAAAAAAATCTAAATTACTATATTGTAATTTATGTTTACAGATAATTTTTTCACCATTTCACTTTCTAATGCAAATTAAAAATAACTAAGCACATCTAATAAATCATAAAATTTAAGATTTATAAATTGTTTCAGTACTTTTATTTTTCTATTAATTTTTAAATTCTAAAATTAAATTAAGTATTTTTAATTTATAACGATTTAATTATTTTACAGTCATATAATTTTTTCATAATAATATATTAAGAACAATTAATAATAATTTTTTTATCAATTGTTATTAAAATTGAAAGTTATTGATGATCAATATATAATATATTTATTTTCAATAATTTATATTATATAATGTACTATTAATGTATATTGGATTGAGAGAGTACTCATTATTTTGAATGATAAATATATTAAATTTCAAACACATCTTAGAATTGATTAGAAATGTTGGTGATAGTTTAATTTGAAATGTGATAAATATATTTTAATATATTTTATAGGATGTCATGTGTAAAGTTAAATTTTTAAAATGAAGAGGAATGAAGACAATATATAAGACAATATGATCAAAATTGTTGGTGTACACATCTTTCACACCTAGTCTTCTTAAGTCTAACTAGGTGTCCTAGTTAGGTGTCATGTTAGTTGAGTTCACACCTCACTTCTATCCACTTCGTGTGGATCTTGATCTTGATTTCCACATCTTGTGGATCTTGATCTCCTATTATTTCCTATTTATGATTGCTCTTTCTATCAATCTAAACATTTGATTTTTACACCATCTTGTGCATGTTCTTTATCTTCTTTTGATCCTCAAATCTGACATGGTATCAGAACTCAAAAGAGAAAGTGCAAGCCATAGTGATTTTTTTTTATTTGTCCCTACGTCTATATAATTTGTAGGAAATCCCAAATCACAAATTGATTCGACCCCAGGCAGCAAATTGCTCTGTTGTTTGGCAGCTACCGGTGAATCTCTGTTGGTGTTGGTGAATCTTGAGCTTCTTTGCCCTCAACAGGCTACGAATTGCTACCAATACTGGGCATGTTAGTTTTGTCAGCTGACAGTTATTATTGCCAATTTTTTTTTTTGCATACCCCGCGTTCACTCCAAAAGAGGTGTATTATGTTGTTTCTGTGCATGCATGGAGGCCTATCTACTATTTAAAGCTCTGCTATTTCTCACGTAGAGAGCCCACACAGCTCAAGTTATTTTTGTAAACCTGTGGCTATCCTATGCCTGATTTCCACGCCTCTCCATCATGGACAGTCGATGAGTTTTTTTTGCGTGCTTTCTTCCAAGACAATTTTTTGCGATTAAAGTCTCTTCTCACCGTTGAAATCATGATCTGAAGGCTTTCTCACCAGTTAAAAGGTTGCGATCTTCCATGGAGGAACAATTTTGATAAGGAGAAGCATGGTTTTCATTATGCCCGTGATATTCAATCATTACAGGCCGCTGAGCGGTTTGTTAAGTGGATGGAATTTTCTTTCTTGTTTGGTTGTGTCGACTTAGTTTAAGGCCTGCATATGTAGGCCATACACCTCACATTTTGTCCTTATTGGCATCAAATCTCACTCCCTCATGTGAATTAGCATTCCAATTTTTGGAGACCTGCATTTTTTGGTGTTTGAGAACTTGCTTTGGGAGTTGTGTTTTGATTCAAGTTGGTGTGAAGACCGAATAAGGCGGTGCCATACCAGGCCAAGCATATCTTGCCCACCAATTTGTGCATCAACAGAATGACCTCTGCAATTTTTCACGTGGTTGTCACCACAGTGGCTGAGATCAAGAAATCAAGGCATGCTTTGCACCAGCATTGGTACTGAGATGGGTGTAGCTTGCATGTAATTATTTTCTCCTTTTTTATAGGCATTTTCTACAACTGTAGGTGTAATTGAACAAATTTGTTTTATGTACAATGTAAAGTGCAAAAAATCAAGGGGGGTTTATTAGGATTTTATGCACTCAACTTATAAAGTGTCATTTTATTGTATTTGTTTTGGGGGAAATATGCATGGCATTTTATAATTAACGAACTGAAATAAAGTTTCATAGAGAGTTGTTGACACATTTTTTAAATGGGATATAAAACTCATTCTTCTGTAATCAACCTAAACAAGGGAAACTATAAATCTTGGTGTGAAGGCATCCTAAAACATCTTAGGTATCCAAATCTTTTGCCCCATTTGTATGGACTTATCCTTTAACCTAGTAATCAATTTCAAAAGGATAAATGGGTTAATAAAAATGATCATATTGTTGGATTAATCAGCTTACATATACCATATGACACTTTGATTGTCATCATGGATATTGAGGGTCCACATGCTTTATGGATCAAACTTTGGGAGAGGTATGGAGACTCAAATGATTCTCCATTCCCACAAGATCCTGCAATGATCACAAATAATATCCCATGTCATGAAGAATTTCATGTTGACATAGTGGAAGTCATCATTCCACCTCCTACTATTGCTTCATCATATTTTGATAGTTGCTTCTTCGAGAGTTTCCAGCACTTCTTTGCAACAAGATATCAGTCTTCCTAGCATTGCTGATTGGGATACATATCTACCCGACATTGCATGTCTTTTCATAGAGTCCCGCATTGTTGACATGGAAGCACACATTGAGGACATTAGTCTTCTATTTGATGACGATTTCGATGAAGTTTCATCACCATTGGTCTCTTTGGATATTCATTCTCTACATCTGTCTTCACATGGTTCTGGATTTTCATCATCTTCATCTATTAGGCATGTACTTGATTTGATTATGACATCCTTTGGCATTGACATGGGAACACATGAGCACACTTCAAAGACATCATAATGGGAACCATCATCCTTGGATCAGTTTCAGCTTGGTTCAGGATTATTCATACATCTTCCTCTATATTCCTATCTGGATTGGGGAGATATATTGCATCTTCAAGTTTTTTTATTTCTTCCTAAGGGAAGGAATATTGTTCAGTGTTCTTGGATGTACATATGCATATTTTGTCGACCATTCAGCCTCACTGCAATAGGATATGTTGTATGGGGGGTTCTCAAAGACCTTCTATTATTTTCTCCTATGAGAAAATCTTATTGTACTTTTGTGATAGAATTAGTTCTTGGGGGGTCTTGAGTCCTCCTTCTATCATTCTTTCACTTGTACATCTTTCAATTTCTGTCTTTTTGGAGGATAGTTCTTTCCCAGTGAGTTTTCTATCTTTCTCCATTTCAGAGAGTCTTACATTGTGCATGGGGACCTAAAATGGCCTTGCAACCGGGACCCATCTTTATCATTCCCACCTAAGCTATGCTTAAGGGGGCGTGTTGGTGTACACATCTTTCACACCTGGATTACTTAAGCATAGCTAGGTGTCCTAGTTAGGTGTCATGTTACTTGAGTTCACACCTCACTTCTATCCACTTCGTGTGGATCTTGATCTTGATTTCCACATCTTGTGGATCTTGATCTCCTGTTATTTCCTATTTATGGTTGCTCTTCTATCAATCTAAGTATGGGGTTTTGACATCATCTTGTGCCTGTTATTTATCTTCTTTTGATCCTCAAATCTGACAAAAATTATATTAGGAAACAATGTGAATAAATGGTTGATGCACAAAGATAGGAACGAAAGAAGTCTTCCAAATGAAGTGTAATAAATAGAACAACAAAGAGAATATAATCAAAATTATGAGGAAATGATATGAAAAAATGAGTGATGCACAAAGAGAGGAATAAATAAATCATTGTAACCAAAGTGATAGAGAAAGACATGTTAAATGCAAGGTAGATATGACAGTTGAAGATATTGAAGCATAAATAAGACACCATGATGATGATATAATAACACATCATGCACAAACATCTCATGATGAAAAATATGTATGTTGAGAAGAAGAAATCGTCAATCTTGTGGGAATGCTGAAGTTACTTCTAAAGGGATTAATTCTATTACAATAGATAGTGTGCTAGAATCACCAAATAATAGATTGAAAGTTATAATGAATGTTGATAATCAAAATTATGTTAATAATAATAGAAATGTTAAGATTGATTAAAGGACTTTACAAATGATATTTTGGCAAGGACTAGATAAAATTTCTATGCTAGGTATGTGCTACATTTGTGAAGAAAGCTATATAGAAATAAATCTTACATTAGCTCCTCAAATCCCTATTTGTAATAGATGTCAACAAGAGAAACATGAACATTGATTTTCTACAAAAGACAACATGGATCAAGTAGACCACAACCATTAGAACCTAGAAAATTAGCACAAATTGGGGAAATGTTGATACCTCACATCAACCTAATTCTTCAAGTCACACATGCAACTAGAGATAGTATAAATATAAAGGACATACCATAAGTTTCCCACAAAGAAGTATGGGAAATAGCTAAGATTTACCACATTGAATAAAAGATTTTCGAACTATTATTGTTTGAAGGAAGGATCAACATGGAACAAAATATAATTTTATAGTCAATAGAGAGATGGTGTACAAAACACTAAAATATAAGATAGAACATGATAATTTCTATAGAATTTTTCAAATTTATAAAAATTCTCTTAGTGAATGCTTGATATTATTAAATGTCACATTATTATTAAGATGAAAACATCTTTCCATTGTGCATGATAATTCAAGGAAAAATTAGAACATGTAAATCACATCTAATTCTTGCAATTCATCAAGCTCTTCAAGATGCATCATTAGTACAATTATCTCCCCTATTATTACTAGGACCAACTAGAGTTTCAACTTTTAACATTGGTGCATCGACTATTCATTCAACACTAAGAATTCCACTTATAGATTTTGTTGAGTTATAAGGCAAAAGACTCACAACCTTCCGAGAAGAGTTACAACATATAAAATACATATTGATTGATGAAATGATTTTTATTGGAAAAAAATTGCTTTAAAATATTTGTTCAAGACTACATCAATATTTTATAGAAAAATCAAACATGAGTTTTGGAGGAAGATCAATCATTTTGGTAGGAGATTTTGGTCAACTACCTCCTGTTAGTGAAAAACAACCTTATTATAGTAATGTGTACATTCAAAATTATTATGGGATAAATTTAAGATAGTTGTTACTTTGGATAAGGTATTAAAACAAGAAGGGGAAGGTGAGGATCAACAAAGGTTTTGCTAATTACTTAAAAATATTAGAGATGGGCATCCAACAATCGATGACTAGAAATTATTGATGACAAGGATATATGTTTCATTAAATCAAATAGTTTGAGAATATTTTGATAACATTATCCATATATTTGTAACAAATGATAATTTATATAACCATAACAAGAAAAAAATATATTCATTAAGAAGACTGGTTGAGTGTAGCATTGCAACTAAAGAAGATAGTATTAATCCAATAGGAGGATAAAATGATGAAAATATGTTGAATTATTAATTGTGAAGGATGCAAGAGTCATGTTAACATCTAATCTATGGATTAAAGAAGACCTTAAAAATGGAGCTTTAGGATACATTTGAAATATCATATACAAACTTGGAAGTGCCCCATTAGATCCACCAAACAAATGTCATTGCTGAATTTGATAATTACTCAAGAATGCCATTTGAAGATGCAACTCTAAATATAATTTCAATTGCCTTGATACATAGGGGATGCACATGTCAATTTCAATTACAATTAGCTTGGGCACTAACAATCCAAAAAACACAAGGATTGACTCTTTCAAAGGAAACAATTGATATAGGACCGGAATAAAGAATGTAATTAACATTTTTTTCTATTTGATGTGTTAAATTCTTGGATGTAATCAGAATCTCACCACCATTTTCATACATTTCTTATGAAAAATCAAAACAAGGAAGCAACCAACCAAAAGGAGAGCTAAGGAAGAAAGATTCAAATTTTTGGAAGCACAATAATTTTATGTAATGTTTGCACTATTGGATATCATTCTTCTATTAAACTCTATTGGTGTAGCATGAAGATTAGTTTCTTTTGTTTAATGTTAAATGTCTCATTCAATATTTTTAAAGGATAAAAATACCTTTTTTAAACATAATAAAAATATGTTAAAGTAATATTTTGTATACCACACTACATCCATGCTACAAGCTTAGATATATTAAATACATTTATCTAAAATATGTCGAGAGATATCAGTCTTCAAATGATCCAAATTTTAAAATTAAATTACTAAAATTTGATATATATGTTTTGAATATTGAAATGATGTAAAATAATAAAATATTTACATTTCTGTATATTTTATGTTTGTATTTTTTTGAAAAAATTAAAAAATTATTTGAATATAGTTTTTAGGTGCTAATAAAATGCCGAAAAATCCAAGTTATATGAAATGCCAATTTTTATATAGTAAATTTTAATTTATTTCCTTCAATTTTTTTGTGTGTATTTATAGAGTTTTTTTTTTCTAATTTTGATAAATATATATTTTTAAATAAATATTAAAATATGCCCATATTAAAACTTAGTTATTTCTAGTCCATGTCATCTTTTATATTAGGTATTTATCTAAAATAGGAAAAAAATATATACCATTTTGATACAGATTCTTTGTTTAGGGTATCATTATAATAATGATGAAACGATTAAAATATATATTTTTTAAAGCTAAAATTATGGATTAATATTACAAAAGGGTATTCTTATATTTACAAAAAAAATAATTTACACGAAAAACATCAATTTTTTCAAAGTGTTGTTAAATATGCTTTTAGTGAACAATTTTAGTTGGAAAAGTTGTGGACATATATAACTTAGTTAAACTTGGTGTATTTTATATAGATGTATTTAAGATATCTAAGTTAGTTTAATTATAATTACAAATTAGAATTTAATTAAAATATTTTTTTGTAACAATAAATTAATTCCAAAGTGAAATAAAATAGCTTTGTTGCTTTTTCATCTAGTAGTTTAAATTAATAAAAAAAATTAATGATTAAAAATATGAAATAAAAAATATTTTTATTTTCATTTTATGTTTCAAAACAATAAAAAAAATAGTTTTGTAAAATTATTGGAAAACGAGTATTTTTTTTTAAAATAAAATAATGTAAAATTAGTAAAATAATTTTTTTTTCATAAAATTCTGACATTATTAATATAATTAAAGAACTAAAAATAACTATTAATTTTTTTTATAAAATCAATTAGCTCAAACTATTAATATACTTATTAAAATCAATTAACTCAAGCTATTAATATAGTTATTAGTTCTTGTGGAAGGAACTATAGGCACCACTCTACTTTTATGTTGTTAACGAATGAGAGATAATTTGTATGTTTTATTTGACAAATATTTGTATATAGTTAAAGTAAATATGCAAGATTTTTAACTTTTCAAATTTCAAAAATTAATTTTCCTTAATTTTATTGGCTACAAAACTTTCAGCGATAAGGGTGGATTTTCAAAGCATAAACTTTTTATCCTAAGTTTTCAAGGTTTTTCTGCCACAAAGACCATAATCAAAAAAATATTTAGCAATTTTTAAGATTTTTTTTTAACTCTTGAAAATTTGTATACTTGTTATATTTTCCATTTTATTCATTTATTTACTTGTTTATATGACCACCATTCAATAAAGTACAATATTTTTAATGGAATTTTTTTTCAAATTAATTTTAAATTTTTTAAAGTAATAATTATTTAAATATTGATAAAATATACATTTTAAAAAAAATAAATTTAATTGTTGTTTCAATTTTTACTCTAATATTGATATTTATAAGTTTTTTTTTCCTATATGTATAGATAAAATATAAAAATTGAATAAATGATCATTTTGTACATTTACTCTTAAATTATTATTTTAATCTCATAATATAAATATCATTAAATTATTAACAAAATATGCAATCTATACTATTCTTTTTCAATTACCTATAAAGTATACAACTTAATTTTTTTTAAAATAATTAGATATAAGCCAAAAGATTCATAGATGTTAAAATAAAATATCATGCAACTTTCATGGTTAATATTGAGGCAATATAAAAAAGTTTGTATGTAAAAATAAAAAAATACAATATAAAGAATACTTTTAAATTTTAATTTTAGTTTTTGATTGTTGAATTATTTAAAAAGGAATATGTACTTCTACTTAATATTTAATTCATTTATATTACATATTCATTTTAATTTAATTAATTATGAATTTAATAATTAAATAACAAATATTTTGTAAAGTTTAGAAAATAGAATTTAGTTTAATTTTAAAATGAAATTTAACTTTTCGAATATTGTGTTGATTTGATTATTTATTTGCTTTATAATTGATTATTCAAATTAAGAACAACACAATTCAGCTCAAAAATATAAAAATAAGCATGTAAAATATTTTAAGTTTTTTTGAAGTTAGAATTTAATATGATTTTAGAAAATGAAATCACTTGGATGAAAAAAAATAAAAAAATGTTGCTTTTATATATATTTTCATTTCTTAATTTATTCTCAAATTATAGTTAATTACTGTTGATTATTTTGAAAATAATATTTAATTTAATTTAATTATATTAAATATAGTAGAATGATCAACCGTTCTAGATATATCACTTCACCTTTTACATTGTATGCATTGCAAATAATCCCCACATACACCAAATAAGACCTTTACACATGTATCAGACATATACATTAGACAGGATGTACTTTTATTTAATTTATTTGTATTAAATAATTACTAGGAATCGCACCTTGGGGTGCAATGGGTACGCCAGAGACAAAATATTGAAATATTATTATTTTTAATGTTTATTTGTTAATGGGAGAACTGATTGACAGCTATAGTTTAAGTACTTTTCCAAATTGTAAAAGATAGAAACTGTTCAGTCTTTGAAAATAGTTGTGGAAACCATTGCATTTACAAGCTTCAACAACATTTGACATACATTGAATACTAAATAATATTTGCTTTGTGTCATGCCAATCCCTTGCATTTTGACATTTGGTCTTAAATGTACAAGCACCAGTATAGTGGTAGAAAACTAAGAGGAAATATTAACTGTATAATGGATAAGCTCTATAAAGAAGAATGTATTAAGTGTAACATATGAAGATATTCCGATCTCTACTATTCACTATATGAAAGAAGCTCTTGCAACCATTGCATTTACAGCTTTAGCTACAACTGCTATACATTAAATATTAAATAAATTTGTCAGGAAAACTGTCATAAAAATAGCTTATATATTGAAACAGCCACAGATAAAACCCCAGAACCAATACCTTCATTTACTATAATATTGAAATGAAACACAACAAATGGCCTTGTATAGATTCCCATAATAAATATTATGGAAATCATGGCCAGTCACCTAAAGAAAAATGGGCAGATTTTGGTGGAAAGTTGTACATATTTTGGTGGGAACAATAAAGAATTTCATAAAAGAGCTAATTTGAAGCAGTGCATGCTACACAATTATCATCTAATATAAAGTTTAATAAAGATATTTTTTGTTCAGCTCACCTATGAAAATACATAAAAAAAAGTGTACCAAGCTGTCACTATTTCATATGATGTCTACAGTAGGGAAAAGGTGACCTTCCTCTCGCCATAGTAATGGGGATGATATGCATGTTGTTCTCCCATTTTTTTTATCATTATATGGTTGTTATTATGATTAATCTGAGAAAGAAATGTGATTATTAAATAGATAGGAACACTATTTGGAATTCAATCAATAAAAGCCTAAATGACAATTTTGAAACAATTAGGCTTTAAAGATTTCCTCGGGAATGATTGTTTCTTAAGAAATGCTTGGCTAAGGGGTGCAGTTGTCCTTTTTGTGAAAACAATATTTGGGCTACGACCAAGATAATTGACATAGAGTGATGACAGGATGGTTGGGTTACGTTTGGCTTGTAAGAAAAACTCACTTTGAAGGGAGGGGTGAATTTCACCTTTTGGTTTCTTGTTGGAGCAAAGTTGGAGCCACTGTAACCACAAATGGCTTCACTTGGAATAGAGCAATCCATCAGCTTACCTAGGATAGTCATTTGTTAATTCATTCAGATATTGTTTATTTAATGTTAAAATTTATATATAATTTAGGATGTGTAGCTTATATGTTTTGAAACTGTTGTTAGCCCTATTATATATTAGACAAACTTTTGATTCCTTGACAACTTCTACAACCAAGTAAGAAGACCATTGCATTGAAACTACTGTTAGCCCTATTGTCTGAAATTTTAGAACAGTACTCAAGTGCTGAAAAGACACCATAATAAAGCATGATTGCTCTAGTTAAGCACAAAAAAGCAACAACTGATAATTTAATTTGATTAAACAAAACAAAAATGGATAGGGACTATAATTATCAACTTTACATAAATATTATTTTTTGTAAAGCCAGGTCCAATCAAGCACAAGGATAAAAAAGAGCCAAATTGCATTAAATACAAATAGGAAACCAAAAGAAAGAGATTAAATATAAATTATTTTTAGTTGTTGCCATTAGAATTGTCCCTGGTAACATAACAACCATCATAATTTGCTTAAATACTTGAATTCTCCCACACCTCTTTTTCATAAAAGAGCCTAAACAGTGGTCTCTACTAGGCTCTGCTTATAGCAGTCATGATTATTACTACTGAATTTCATCACTTATTAGTTTTTATGTATTAAATATGTACTATTAAATGCTTTTGTAATAGAAACAAAATTAATGATAAAAGAGAAAGAAGTAGAAGCCTTGAAGGAGTATGGAAAATAAGCATTCAACCTTCAAGGTTGGAGAAGGAAGTGTTCAAGTTGGAGGAGCATGCCAAAGCAAAAAGAGTTCAAGCTAGAGGAGCACAAAAGAGTATTATAAGAAGATGAAGGAGAGGGGCTAATACCCTACAATAGGAGATAGGAGATAAGAGGAGCATCCAAGATAGATAAGTGTAGATAGGAGATTGTAAGAGAGTGAGTCTATAGGTGAAGCTAGTGGAGGTAAGGCCTCCACAGGATGAATTGTTATTGCAGCATATCCCCCACTAACAAAGCATTATTTAATGTAGTATCCCAGCAAAGAAATTGTATGGCATGTGGGTTCTATGAACAAACCCTCACAATTTCAAGGGTGGGCCCCAATAGAAACCCTGGCTAATTAATCTAAAACAAAAATTGTCACTCATAGACTCAAGTAAACTTGTCTTTGTAATAATTTTCATATCATAAAATTTATAGCCCTATCTAAATGTACTTGAGGGATTTGGCCCAAGCAATAGAGTACTAAAAGTCACAAGCCACTAAAGAATAAGCCAACAAGTTTCACAACAAGCATCAATGAGCAGGAATATTATTGTACCAAGTTGCTACAACCTGCTGCTCTGCCTTCTATAGGAATAACATGACAGAAAATAGTTTTGCAACTTTGGGAATGTGCAAATCAGTCTTCAAAAGAACCGATGTAAATGCCATCCAAAGAAAGACAATTTATGACTCTCCATAAAATTGGAGATTTGTTTCTAAGAATAGAAGGAATGAGAAGAATCCGTGGAAAAAATAGCTTAGCGAGACGAATGACAAAAATCAAGAAATGAATGAACTTTGGAAATAATCCAATTTCATGCATGCAAAAGCCTAATATGACTATAAAATTATATCCATTGAATATAAAATTATTCTTTGCATAAACCAAAAATACATTACAAACGTATTAATGAAATTTCAAATATTCAGTCATTTCAACAAAAATGGAAGATGATTTCAAGGTTCAAATATTCCTTGATTCAACCATTGCAAAGTTTACTTTTCACACTTATGAGGATCCACTTCCACTTTTAAAGAGTACAGGCATATATTTCAAGTCCTAATCATGTCTGTTTATTAATGAATTGATAAACAATTCCTCAGACGTCTTCTTATTAACCATTAATGACAAAAACGGTGCACTTTACCTAAATACCTCTCACCACTTGCTAATGCTCATTATCACAGAGCTCAAACCATTTCTTTTGTGAGTGGATTTTATATAATTAAAGCTATTCTGACAGAGAACATCAACATTATGTTTTCTCATGTGCATCTCATGGTGAGAAAATATCTGATTCTATTAATCAGATATTATCATGGAGGAAACTTGCCCTTATATTTTCATCTGATAAGATCCTAGGAACTTGGAATCTATATCCATTTGGTACTTTGAAATAATTTTGTAACAAACATTTTTGTTGTCTACCTATGAAGTGCATAATGGAGATAAGAAAATGGAGGAGAAATCAAGCTGATTGCAACAGTAGTCTTACCAGATGAAAATACCTCTAGATTTTTTCAAAACATAAAATCCTCCAGCTCACAATAATAAGAAAAAAAAAGGAGAGATGAATCTGTAAACCAACTAATTTATTATACAAAAAGAATAATCAATTCATCACTGATAGACAAAGAAGATCTTGTTTTATAGACTTGTACATTGTACCCTTCATATTCTTATCTCCAAACTCAAGATAAGACTCATAAATAGGGCATAGTTCAACTTCAGATGTTGGTACTTCATGCACTCAAATAAGAGGCCTTTTATAATGTAACCATTTCAATAGTTTTCTTGTAACCTCACTATTTCATTGGCTCCATATAGAAGCTAAGCTACAACCACCCTCCTTCCCTCACCATAAATACATTGACATCAAAGGTAATAAAAACACTCAATACACATACCTTTTGTTGAATATGGTTGTTGAAATCCTACAGGCTTCTTTGGAGTAGCTGCACTTATGAGCATTGGTCTAATAGAATACATACCATTCATTTCAGTCATGGCACGATTCCTCTCATGCACCTCTGACAACCTATGCACCTCTCACTGAGGTATAGTGTGTTCGAATGGTTTCTTGCAACATATAATCTGTAACATCAGGGGATCTATGACAACCTATGCACCTTTCACTGAGGTATAGTGAGTTCGAATGGTTTCCTGCAACATATAATCTATAACATCAGGGGATTTGGGTGTCTTTGAAATTGATTATAACGGAAAGAAATTGAATTATTGGGTGAAATAGACAAACAACCTATGCATGACTTGGGAGAGACAGACAAGCAACAAATATACCAATTTAAATATTCTGAATAAATGACGAAGCTATACAGTTTTCTTTCCTTATGAAGCTACAAATGGGGGCTCAAAACCCTCTAAATTTTTTGGAAGTGGCTAGGAACTAAACGTAGAATGCAACCCACTTACCTCAAGAATATGCACAATCCCAACAATGTAAGAGTTTGGAGGAGCTAAAACCTTCAGACACAAATCTTCAGATGGTGGAGGGGTGGAAATTGTTATCACCTCGTAGCCCCAGAAGCTCTGCCTATGCTCTTTCCAACATCATGTTGTCCTGGATGTGGAGGAGCGGTAACCAATAGCGGCGGGGAAAGCAAAAAAAAATGGTTAAAAATAGCAGGAAAAAGAGCAAAAAATGATCAACGACTGAGATCCGCTACATTGTAGTCCAGGCCTTGTCAGTCAATCTACGTCGTTCGCCCTAAAAAGCGTTGCAAAACTTCGAGCATGGAGATGCCTTCAACGTAAATACAACAATCTCTGAAACATAAACAACCACAACAATAGTAGAGAGGATGGAAGGAAAAGGAAGATACAAGTGAAGAAAGCAAGAGCTACCTAAAATATACAAATTTTGCAACTTCCAGTCACTCTATGAAAATGAGAATTGTTGTGTGTTTTTCCATGGTATTGCACCTATAAATACCTCTTTGTCAGCCTCGATTATGAGGAGCAATAGATCTAGCACGAATAGTAAATCAATATGCAATCCATGTGGCCCAGTCGGAAGGGGGCACTGGCTATCCAGCCATCAGGATGCACCATGTACATCCATGGCTGTGCCATGGATCTTGCTGCTTAATGGTCTGTCGTAGATAGGCAAGTACAACAGTAACAAAATACCCACATGTAATAAATTATGAATGCCCCCCTTCTGACAACACATAGTTTCCAGTGTGATGCTTTGAAAATTATGGAAAAGTTAAATTTAAATTTGTTTGAATTTCCTTCTTGGACGCACTCATTTTAGAGACTTTGGATGGGTATAAAGCCAAATTCCAAAATTAAGCAAAATTTTGTAACCTTTTCAAACATCCTCCTTGCCTGTGCCAAATTCCTTGACCAACGTAAAGGAAATAGCAGCACAACTGTCCAACGAATTTAAAATCCGAATTTAGGTTTATTTTTAAATTTTAAATTTTATGTTTAAAAAATTATTAATATAGTATATAAATTATAATTAATTTGAAAATATTTAATTTATATATTTTTTGAATTAATAACTAAATTTAAAGTAAATATATAATTTAAATTTAAAATAGTTATAACAAATTATAATATATAATTTAAATTATTATTACCATATATACTAAATTATTTTTCTTTAATTATGTATCTATTGATCTAATTAAGTTTATATTATACTATAAAATAAATATTTAACTTAATTATATTTGTAATTTAAATATCATTAACAATATTTATAATATTAAAATTATGTAAGTTAACTTAGTTATAAATATAACTTGTAATTATTAAATTATAAATTAATGTAATATATATAGATAGATAGATTATTTATTTTTTATAAATTATTTGTTATGTAATTAGTATAGATAATGTAATTAATATGAGTTATAATATAATTAATATTTATAGATTAAACTATAATGTTATTAATTATTAATTACATCCAGTGTAACTCATATTATATACTTTTAATTTATAATAATAAAAATAAACCATATGATTGAATACAAATAGATTAGTAAACAACTGTCCCTGCGTATTTGAGGATGTGTCATTCATTTCGTTAATCATCATCAATGGCTATGCACGGTTCAACCGTATTCCCTCCCCTCTCGAGCAACGCACATCGTCGATAGACAAACTCAGCCCATGATTCTCAAATAGGACATGCCTTCGGTGTAAATATAATTTAACTCATAATTTTAAAAATAGATAATAAATACTTTATAAATTTTTAAAATTAAAATTTAGTTTAATTTTAAAATTAATTCTAAGCTTTAAAAATATTTTGTTGATTTAATTTTTTATATGATTAATTATTCTTACCTTAATAATACTTCGTTTTACATAGAAATGGAATTCTAAATTTAAATAATTATTTTTGTAATTATATATATATATATGCACACACACATTGCAGTGATTTGATTATTAATTTACAAAATGATTGGTTATTCAAATTTAAATACAATATACCTAATTGAACTCATAAATTTAAAAGTGGTTGGAAATATCAAGAATTAGAAAGGGGTGTATGAGCTCTACTAGGGTTTTGTGGATTATGCAGTCATCCTTGGCCCCTCTCATGTCGTATTGCACCTACTACGTAGGAAATCCTCCCTCATTGAGTATGGCCATATTTACTACAGTTTTATTGGTTTATTATGCCTTCAACCGTTTCTAACCCAACAATTCATGTTGGGTTTAGTGGTTCGATGACGTAGCTCAATGGCTCCTCTGAATAAACGTCCTCGAAAATTTGTTCTGAAATTCTTTCATGAGGTAAGAACTCTGATTCCCCAACTGATGTGATTTTTCCTTTACTGGATTTTGATTCTACTTGCCAGTGGCTTGAATAACACACCATTATGGGTTATTTTGTTGGGAGGACTCCCCCTGAAAGTGTGCTAAAAGAATGGGTCAGCAAGGCTTGGGTCCCTGATGGGGTCCACCTTGAGATGGTTCAAAACTTGACGAAGGGTTTTTTTTGTTTCACTTCATAGAAGTCAACCATGTCTAGGCTATTTTAGCCCATGGTCCCTGGTATGTTAGGTCATCCTTGTTGGTTTTCCAAGCATGGACCCGGGATTTTACTGTCTCAGATGACACCAAATTGTGGGTCTTGATTTGGATTGAGTTCCATGGCTTTTCTTTGCCTTGTGTTCCCTTTCTAAACCACATTGCTTCCTCTTTGGGGAGGGTTATTTGTATAGAGTCGAATAGATTTTTCCAGGCTCGGCCCCAGAAGCGGGTCTATGTGGAAGTAGACTTATCCAAGGATTTGAAAGAATATGTTGATATTCAAATAGGAGCTATTCAACACACCTAGAAAGTCACGTATTTTAATTTTCCTAGCATGTGGTATCGGTGCCAGTCAGCTGACCACAAGATCAAGGATTGCCCTTGGCAATGCCTCATACACCTTCCCCGCCATGAGATGTTGAAAAGCCTTGTTAGATAGAGCCTTCTGCTAAGGCTGAAACAAAGTGGACTATGGTTACAAATCAGAAAAATAAGTCAACTGGTTCTAGGTCGTCCTGCAAAGCCTCTGAACCACCAAAATTTGTTTCAAAACCTTTAGAGAAAGGGAAAAATGCTCCTTCTGGAGTTGTTAATGTTTCGGTGCAGCCCAGATCAAAGGCGACGCCTCAGCTTGTGGCTTTTATGTATGCTCAGCTAAATATCCCTCCCATGTCGAGAGTTCAAAGGCAGTCTCGCAGTCTGTCTCCACCACCTGAAGAAGGAGAATATGTGCCATAAAAGTGAAGGTTTTCACCTCTTATTCAGATAGGTTGAGTTCCACAGGATTTCCTGAAGAATCATTTCTCTTCCTTAGATGAGGAGGAACTAGACTTCAAAAATATGGAAGAGTTCCATCCATGAACTTCCTCTCATGGAATGTTCAAGGTCTAACAGACCTCTCCAAAAAGTATTTTGTTAGAGATACTTTGCAGAAGTATTTTGGTATTGAAGTGCTTTATCTCCAAGAAGTTAAAATTTCTAGGTTCATGCTTGCTTTAGCTTGTCATTCTATCTGGTCGGCCAATACAATGTTTTTCACTCTGCATGAGGCTGGGCATGGTGGAGCCATCACCCTTTTTTCCTTGTGCCTGCATGCTTGTGTTGTGGATCATGGGACTCATCCCTCTCATCTAATAGTTTGAATTCTCCTAAACATTGATAATCATTCCTTTGAGATTATTAATGTTTATGCCTCTAATGATGTTGTGGAGCGCTCTTTGCTTTGGCGCTGGATTGTTGATTCTTTACTAGTTTCCACTTGGTTACTCTGCGAAGACTTTAATATGGCCGAGGTGGCGTATGACAAGGATGGCACCCTTCCTTTCAGATGGGTAGCTAGCGAACGAGAAGCATGGTTTTACATACGCAATAAATTGGGGTTTTTTTATCCCAATATTGGCCACCATCATTCTCATTCCCTCTTGCACACTTGGTGTAATTATACGGCCAGTTCTGATAGAGTATTCAAGCGCTTTGATCATGCCATGATCTCTGCTCAATTTTTTTTTTCTTTTGGCAGCTCTTCCTTGCTAGTGAAGCCGTTAGTGGATGTGACTTTGTTCAACCACTTTCCTATTTCTTTTCGCATTGAATGGGCATCTTGTCAGCCTCACATGTGTAAAAATAAATTTTTTTGAACATGTCTTTGCTCTATCAAAAGCCCACTCTAATCCACATTTGTCGAGTGTGGAATTTGGAGTGCAGACTAGCTAGTGAAATAGGTGAATGATGCCATCACTTGTACAACTAGATTTCTGCGCATTTATGGGCACTAGCTAGCCATTTTTTTCTGATGTTCTTATGAAGCAACCACTGCTGACCTATGTTTAGCTATGAAAGCTTTGGCGGCCAGCCCTATTTCCCTATCACTTCAAGTCAGGGTGAAAAATTTAAGGCACAAAAAATAAATGGCTGATAATTATGTGGCCAGAGGTGCGCAAATCAAAGCTAGGTTGCATTGGCTTAAGATCAGTGATCGTGCCTCCAAAGAGTTTTTTTTGGCACTCCATGCCAAACACTCATCCCCGGGAATGAAAAGAATCAAGGAAGGCACCCAGGTGCTCTTCTGAGCTCCCTGACATTCTCCAAGCCTTTGTTTGCCATTATGAGCAACTTTTCACTGCTCAAGAACCCACGCTTGTGCCACAACAAACCCTTCAAGACTGCCTTGCTGTCATGCCACATAGGCTTTCTTCAGCCTAGAGGGTTTTTTGTGATCAATTATTGACAATTGATAATCTCAAGGAAGTTGTTCATTCTATGGCCGATGACAAGGCCCTAGGGATTGATGGATTCCCTTGTGAATTTTACAAATCCCTATGGGACTGTGTTGGGCAAGATTTGTATCATGTTTACCTTGAGTCTTTTCATACCAAATCTTTAGGTAATTTAATAAATAAAGGTAACATAAAATTCATGCCTAAGCCTAGGGATTCAGAGGACATTTGTAACTGGAGGCCCATCAGGCTTCTCATTGTCTCCTACAAAATCATTTCCAAGGCTTTGGCTCTAAAAATCCGCCATCTCTTGCCTCAGATTGTGCGCCTAGAGAAAACTGGATTCATCAAATTCAGGTTCAATCTAGATAATATTATTGTTGTCTGGGAAGGTATGGAATGGGCTTGATGCTCAAACCAGAAAGTAGTGTTCATCAAAATTGATTTTTCCAAAGCTTATGACCGCATTGAATGGCCTTTTATTCTTGCGATGTTGCAAGCTTTGGGGTTTGGGCCCAATTTCATTTAGGTTGTTCGTATGCTTTTTACAGATTCCTCAGCTTGCATCATCATTAATGACCGCCGATCTTCTACTTTTTGTCTTTTTCTCTCAATCCGGCAGGGATGCCTTCTTTCCCCCCTCATTGTATGTGCTTGCATCTGAGGGCTTTAGATACCTTCTGGCCCATGCAGTCTCCTAGCGGCGTGTCAAATGGATTTCTCTCCCTAATTCTCAGGAACAACTTGTTAATGGCCACTTTGCCGATGACTCCTTTCTCACTCTCTTGGAGGAAGAAGAATCGATTACAGCTACCCTTGATTGCCTCAACACCTTTTGTTTGGCATCTGATTCTGCCATCCAATGGTACAAGACCTTATATTATAGACAATCTATTTTGTCCACTCTTGCATGGCTTCAAAATTACAATTGAAGGTAGATTGGGAAAGGAGAGATATTTCGCTTCTTGGGCATTCCTTTTGTGTTACAGGATTCTCCTATGAAGCTTTGGAAAGCTGTGCTCTCCAGGGTTGAGTAGAAACTTTCTTACTGGATTACCAAACCTCTCTCTCTAACTGGGAAATTCCAGGTGTGCTCTAAAGTGCTGGTAGCCACTCATTTTCATTATTCCTCCTGCTGGGCTCCCTCCAAAGCTGCTTATGGCAAGCTTGAAAAATTACTCAGAGATTCTTTCTAGGCTTCTTCTGAAACCCATAAGGGTTTTCATCATGTTGCTTGGAATTAGGGAAAAATTTAGTGGTGAATCCTCACCAATTGGAAAATTATAAGAATCGGGCAATTCAAAATTGGCATATTTACCGTACTTGATAGGGTGTTCAAATCACCTGGATTTTGCAAACTATCGGTCCAATGCATGTCCATTTGCCAATGGTTTTTTTTACGAGGCATGTTTAGGCAATAAATTCACCATAACATACCACGTGTTTCAAATTGACCAATTAATATTTTGGCGTGGAATCCTGGGGATCATGTCAAAAAACACCAACATATTCGCCAATACTATTAAAACAACATTATATGAGGACCCATTTCGCCAATTTAAATTTATAAATAGTTGCTTGTGAAGACCCATTTCGCCAATTAAAATTTATAAATAGTTTCTTATGAGGACCTATTTCACCAATAATATTTAAAAATAATTACATTTGAGGACACATTTCACCTTGAAAATTACAAAGTACCCTTGTATAAGAACGCAGGATTCGCCAAATTTTTAACATACCATTTAAAAATCTTGTGAAATTTGCCAAATATGGATTGATATAAATACAATTGAAACTGTTATTTTTTCTTACACATTTTGTTCGGTTTTGAGGTTCTCCTTCTCAATTCAAAAGTTAGCGAAAGCCGAAAATGTAGACTTAAAGGTGAGTGATCATTTCTTCATATTGTTATTAGTTATTAGTTATAATAATAAGATTTCTTTATCTTTTTTCCATTCTTGCTTCAGTCTTAAACATGATTTGGAGTAGGGAATGGGATCCATATTCTCAGTCGGTTTGTCCTTCTTAAACAAGAAGACATTTTTTTCCATCTTTTATTCGAAGTGAGATCAATATGTTGAGCCGCAAGGGTAAGACTCCTAAGGGTAATGAAGAGACTGGGAGGCCATCAAAATGCCCAAAATGTGGAGTACCATATATTCTTACTTTGGAATTGGAAAAGCTTCTAATCCATCAAATCAAGGTGGAGCTACATCATCAACTCTTCCACCAAATATTATTGAAGATGACATTCCTAATACCTCACCGTCACAGGAAGGTCAAGGTGAGATTGTCATTGAGTTAAATCAAAATGTATCAAATGAGGATAGAAATACCGCAAAAGATGTTCCAAGGGATACCCTGGTTAGCTAGAATGATATAATTGAATTAGATGAGGATGATGTTGGTAGCAAGAAAAAAAAAAGGAAAATCAAAATAGGGGCACGAGTGGGAAATGACAAGGAATTTTCAACTTGGTTGGTTGTCGAAGTACCCATTCATTGTACAAATGGGGGTATAAACAAAAATGATATTGAAAGGGAAACAGAGGTCAAATTTATGATTTGTAGTTGGAAATATGGAAGAGACAAGATGTTGAAGCTAAAGCTTGACACTATAGAAAATCATATCAGTAAACTTTATGAAGAAAAAAATCATAGACGTAAAGGAACAATCATTCGTATGATGGAAATCAAAGGAGGAATGTCTTCATGTTAAGTATGCCCGAGATTATGAAGAGCATAACCATAGAATTCCAAAGATTGAAAATTTTCAAGGTACAATTGAGGCTCATTTTGGAGAAGCCATGGTCGCATCAAATCTATCAAAAACTGTTCAGATAAGTGTTTTTTTTCATATTTTGTCCAAGGGGCATCCTATGAAAGACTACCTAGAATATTTTGATTTATTCTTATTTGAGTGTTCCCCACTTTCCCTTCTCACATTGGTCAGTAAATGTTGGATGGGAATGGGTGAACTGTCTTGCTATAGTGGAAAAGGAAGATTTAAAGGAGAATGTAAAAGAGTCAAATTTCATTGCATTATCTTTAGATGAAGTTACTGTGGTAGACAATACTTCTTGGGTTTGTACGCATTTGTAAATTGTAGAACAACCTATTCACCAAGCTCATCTTCTTTATGTTCATAAAATGAAGGACAATTCAACATCACAAAATATATTTGAACTAGTCAAGAAATATTTGAATGAAATTGCAGGTATGGATGAGTTGACAATTGCCAAAAAGTTGGTGTGTGTAGGCGCTGATGGAGCTGTAGTGATGCAAGGTCAAAGGAGTGGTGTTTGCACAAAGTTATAAACTACTTGTGCACCATACATGCTTGGAATTCACTGTATGGCCCACAGAATGAATTTAGCATTCAAAATTGTAAGCAAGTTTCCTACAGTATCAAAAGTTGAAAATCTACTTCACGAGATCCACGCATACTTCTACCGAAGTCCCAAACGTTTCCAAGAATTTCAACATTTTCCTGAGGGAATAACACTAGGAAACAAGCTTCTCAAGGATTTCGATAATAGATGGATCTCCCTGCATGGACCAGCACAACGAGTTCTTTCATAATATCAATCCTTGATTGGAGTGATGTACGAGCATCGTAGCATAGGAGACAAAGCTCCTGACCTCTTACATAGGTTAAGTGATATGGAGGCACTCTTGACTTTAGCTAGTCTTCTCCCCATGCTAGATGAGATGAAAAATCTTGTGAAGAAATCCCAAGACAGAACTATGTATATTTATGAATATGCCAATCTATGTAAACTTACATGCTTGACCCTCGATCATCTATATCTAGATCTAACACAAGAAGGCACAAATTATTTGATGTGGTAGAAAATTACTGATTTGAATAATATTGATAATTATTTATAGTTTAATGCAAGCGGGCACTTATGTATATGTGTATGTGGATATGAGATACCAATGTACCATTGTAAGACAGCCAGGCACTCTAGTAGAGCAATACCTATTAACGAGGAAGATTTTAACAACATTGCTAAATCTGTTAGTGATAATTTGAAGGAAATTGAAAAATCTCTTTCCTCATAGATTCATGAAAGATTCCCTCGACATGAAATACTTAAAGCCATGGGTATTGTGTATCCTCAATTTTGGGTAAACCGAGATAACCCAAAATATATTCATGATCAAGTAAAAATATTGATCGAATAGTTTTCAAAAGAGGTAACATACAATGAGAAAACAATAGAAGGATATTTAAATGAAAATAAGCTTAGACAACAATGTAGGATTTTTGCAACAGCTATGAGGGACCAGTATAAATCAATGGGCAAGGAGAAGGCCTTTGAACTGAGATCAATAAAAAGGTTTGGACAAGCTTAGGTCAGAGTGAAATATTGTGTGGTTCGATGTCAGAATATTTCAAACTTGTTGATTTATGTCAAACAATGTTATTGGGGTCGGTGGAGGATGAGAGAGTTTTCAGTACATTGGGGTTTTTGAAATCAAAGTTAAGAAACAAACTGGACAAGAATTTGGAAAATTGCTTAAGGATGAAAGGAACTATGTATAATGTCAAAAAATTCCTTTTCAAAGGGCACTCACAATCTGAAGGTCCACATGTGAAAGAAGAGGGATCAGGTTGTGCAACATAGGAACTGCAATACCAAGCGCTTGTACTGGTGGCAGTGGTAGTGGCAGTGGGACTGGGACAAATGGCAATGATATTGAAATTGACACAAATCACATAATGAATGTTGAATTTGAGACATAGGTTGAAGAAAGTGAAGAGCAAACTCAAAATCAAGTGAGTCTTTTACTTTATCTCAAGATGAGCATTGGTTTGAGGACCATGACTCTATTTGGGAAATGGAAGAAAATTAGGAGGTTTTAGGTATTTTTACTGCACTTCATGAATCAGTTTCCATTGTTCCAAAGTCCAAACTGTAGTTGATGATATTTTATATTGTATTCAATGACCATTGAAATTGTGCATTATTGTAGTTCATGATATCTTATTTTATATTGCACTGCAAGAATCATATTCCAAACTGTAGTTGATGATTTTTTATATTGTATTCAAATAAATTGTGAATCATTGCACTTCATGATATTTTATATTATGTTTCACTTCATGAATCATATGCCAAACTGTAGTTGATGATATTTTATGTTGTAATCCATCATCCATGAAATTTTGATATTAAAATTTAAATTTGATCTCTTAAAAGGAAATTTAATTTTTCTTTACAAAGAAACTAGCCTCCACTGAGTCCACCCCACTTATCTTTCACATATCAATAATCACAACAATATACCACACTTTGATTTTATGAACAATGCAAATTGTAGAAATTTGTGTGACAAGATACATACTATAGCCTACATTCACATTGCATGGACATAAAAAAATTTGAAATTTCGTACTCATAGTGGTATAGTCCTTCCCCCATTCCTAGCAAAATTCAATACCATCGGCCTAACAATGCTTGATCGACGAAACCCCCATCACATTCTCATAGATGGCTCAATGAAAATAGCTCACAACCTAGTATCGGTGTAACAATACTCTATCGAGCCAACTCCTAAGGTGCTCTCCTGATATACCGATAGAGTCAAGTTGTCAACAAAAGTAACCATGAATTATAACCATGGACATGAATTATCGAATTTTATCAATAATCACAAAAATATACCACACTTTGATTTAATGAATAATGCAAATTGTAGAAATTTGTGTGACAAGATCCATATTATAGCCTACATTCACATTGCATCCACAATTTTTTTTTGAAATTTTGTAGTGACATAGTCCTTCCCCCATTCATAACAAAATTCAATACCATCAGCTTAACAATACTTCATCGACAAAACCCCATCACAATCCTAACAATGGCCCAATGAAAATAGCTCACAACCTAGTATCAGTGTAACAATACTCTATCGGGCTGACTCCTAAGCTGCTCTCCTGATATACCGATAGAGTCAAGTTTTTTTTTTTTCAGCGAAAAATGGCATAACCATTATAATATATTAATATAATTATCATAAAATATTAGAAAACCTAATTCAAGATGCATACCAGGAGGAATCAAGAAGAAAGCCTCCGGTTGTAGCATATTTAAACTCAAAATTGACAAAATTATTCCATTAGTGGAATACAAAATACAACCCTTAACATGCACCCCTTACATAGGTTATCTTCGTGACGATCACAAAATGACTTGAAGTCGACTACCTCCGCAAAGCCCTTAACATGTATTTCGAATCTCTGTGAGATAGAGTTTTATTAATTGCAATAAACAATGCTTGGAAGGTTTCTCTATTCAACAAATAATACTTGGGGAACAAATACGCTATAAATCCATTTCCTTCCCATAGGTCATACCCCTGAAAAGCCTTCGCTAGCCCACCTTCTGGAAACAAACCAACTTCACCACTTTAGCTGCTATGCTTTTAACTTCCATACCATCTTGAAGCATGTCCATAAGTGTGCTCCCAACCTTCATACCACACTATTACCAGACCTTCCATTGCACCACCCGTTGCCTCCAATTATTTCGCACAACTCTAGCCAGCTGGTTAACAATGTGGTGTGGGCCCCATCTGACCAGAAAGCAGGGCGAGGCGATGTGTGTAGCAATCAAAGTTCAACAAAAAGAAAGGGAAGCTCCATTTGGATGCCATGTGGCGACGACCAAAAAATTTGTGAAGCCACTTTATTTATGAGGCTGTGCAAAAACTGTCTTAGCTAAACCACCTCAAAACATGCCTTTGACAAAGGTAACTACAGTGTGGGCCACATTCAAATAGAGCTCAGGCTGAGGCGACGTGTCCAGCAACCGAAGCCTGACAAAAAGAAAGGGAAGTGTCTCTAGGGGAAGCTCCATTTGGATGCCACGTGGCGGCGGTTGGAAAAGTTGTGAAGCCACTTTATTTATGATATGATCACTCCTCTTTCCTAGGCCTTCTTTGATATTTGTGCATTTCCCAATATGCAACCATCCTGTACTACCATACTACTAACTAACTTTAGCCATGCCAAAAATGTCTTAACTAAACCATCCTCAAACATACCTTTGGCAAAGGTAACTATGGTGTGGGCCCCATTTGAATAGAGAGCAGGCCGAGGCGACGTGTCTAGCAACCGAAGCCTAGCAAAAAGAAAGGGGGGCATCTCAAAGGGAAGCTCCATTTGGATGCCACATGGCAGAAACCATAAAATTTGTAAAGCCACTTTATTTATGATGCAGTCACTCCTCTTTGTGAATTTCCCATTATGAAAGCATCCCATACTGCAATACTACTAACTAACTTTAGCCATTGCCAAATTCATGATTAGATGGAAGCTCTCAGGGTACGTACCACAGGTGTCGCCGATAGTAGCACCTCTTAGGCCAATTCTAAACCATCCTACCTGATACTTTCCTCTAATTGAGGATAATTATTAATGCTACTACTACCTTGTGCTAGTAATATTTCATGCTTGTCACATTCCATGTTGGCTAGACAATCTGCCAACTTATTGCCTTCTCTATAAGGATGAGTGATCTGATAAGATTGAAACCTGTGAAGCAACTCCCAAACTCTGGCAAAAACATATTTCAAACACCAATTATGAATATGCTTTACCTTACAAGAATTAACTATTACCAACGAATCCCCTTCAATATGCAAATGTGTTAGTGCAATCCCCAATGTAGTTTCAAACCCTATTAAAATAGCCTTTGCCTCTGCCATGAATTATAACCATGAATTATAACCCGATAGAGTCAAGTTGTCAACAAAAGTAATAATGAATTATAACCATGGGCATTTTATTGAATTTTATCAATAATCACAAAAATATACCACACTTTGATTTTATGAACAATGCAAATTGTAGAAATTTGTGTGACAAGATCCATATTATAGCCTACATTGCATCCATAAAAAAATATGAAATTTCATAGTGATGTAGTCGTTCCCCCATTCCTAATGAAATTCAATACCATTGGCCTAACAATGCTTCATCGATGGAACCCCTATCCTAGTCCCGTCGATGGCCCGATGAAAATATCTCACAACCTAGTATCGGTGTAACAATACTCTATCCGGCTGACTCCTAAGGTGCTCTCTCGATATACTGATAGAGTCAAGTTGTCAACAAAAGTAACCATGAATTATAACCATGGGCATGAATTATTGAATGCATAAAGTATATTGGGGGAACTATGGTGCATCAGTGGAGAGGGTGGCTATCGGTGAATGAAACGTCTTAGGTCTACAAGTTGCAAATTCTTAACCGTTGCTCTTTCTAAATATAATGGTTATAGGGTGATTCTGAAGGTTTAAGCTGGCAAGCCCATTGCTCTGTGCATTTCATTATGGAATGCAACTACAACCATACATCAAATGTTCATCCAATGGTTGAAACTTGAGTAATTTATGATAGTAACTTAAAAAAATAAACATGACACATGTTTTTTAAAGTTGTTTTAAACTTTTGTGTGCTAGGATTGGCATCAAGGCCAAGGGGCCGGTAACTTAACATTGCAAAGGACTTGAAAAAATCTCACCGTGTGCTAACCCTCTCACTTTAAAAAAATCACTTGACAGTTGACACTTAGTAGTACAAAGTGCTTTAAATGCTTTGTTTCTTGAAATTGGAACATTAAAGTGAATGAAACATCTTCGTTCTACAAGTTGCAAATTCTTAACCATTGATTTTTCTAAATCTAATGGTTATAGGGTGATTCTGGAGGTTTAAGTTGGAAAACCCATCACTATGTGCATTTCATTACAAAATGCAACTACAACCATACATCAAATGTTCATCCAATAGTTGAAACTTGAGTAATTTATGATATAAACTTAAATTTGATATCTTAGCTAACCACACTAATTTTTTATTGGCATATCCATTTATTGCGCCACTAAATTTTTTTATTAGTTTGAGATTATGTATAAATCACTAATGAAAATATATTTTTTTCTTTAAAAAAATGTTTTATTTGCCAACATTTTATTTTTCTACTTTGAAAATAGGGTTAATTTGCCAAAGAATTTTTATTTATTTTTTGAAAAAAGGTTTTAATCGCCAATCAGAAAGTATTTTATTCAATTTAAAAAAATTACAATTCGCCACGATTTTCCACAGACTTCTAGGGATTATAAAATATTCACCAATTGGGATTATTTGTTTTCCCGAAAAACAAAAAAATTCGACAATAAAATTAATATTTTCATCAAGAAGTATACAAGATTCACAAGGATTTTACACCTTCGCCGAGGGGGGGGGTTTCTTAAATTTTTCCCTACTTGGGAGTTTTGTTGCCTCCCAAAAGATTTTGGAGGGCTTGGGCTGCTATTGTAAGAGTTATTGATGAACTCGAGCACCCAGGATCACCTACAAAACCAAGATAAACCTTCCACACGAGAGCAGCAAGAGATAGAATGCAGGAATATAGTGCAATAACAAAATGATGTTATATCACACACTAAATGATACAATATGCCTCAACTCTCCCTTGAATTGATTGAGTTAATATGAACTCATCTAGACTAGATAGGAGCTAGACCTGAACTAGTTAGGAGGGAGAGGTGAGTGCAGAATATATAGTAGAATATGGGCAAATAATTCCAAGAGGGGTAATAACTCCCAAATAACCAAATTAGGTGGGAGTTATGCCTACTTGGAAAATGCCAAATAGGTGGCATAACCTACTCAAAAAGAGACAGATGAGTGGTTTTGTGAGGTGGCATATAAGGCCAAAAGAGGGTGTGAAACTCAACCACCCAAGTGTGAGTGGGAGCAACACATGTAATCGATGGATTATGCCACGTGTCCTCACATGAACCACATCTCCTATAACCTAAGGTATGCTTAATAATGTGTAGGAAAAATAATATTAAAAAAACCTACACTAACACCCCCCCTTAAGCATAGCTTAGGTGGGTGAAAGGATGAAAGAATGCAAAGATGCAAATATGGGTCCCGGCTACTAGGCCATGTTAGGTACCCATGTACAAAATACTCTCTCACAAATGGAGTAAAGGAGAAAACCCAGTGGGACAAAACTCCTCCCCAAAAGAAAACAAGTTTCCCAACACAAGAAGAATCCCATGCAAGGAAGAAGTCCCCTCCAAAATAGAAAGGATAGGAAAGACCATGTATCCTTCCCCAAAGTAGTCAACTATGCCAATGGTTGAAGCTCGAAGCTGAATGTAGAACATGGTCCACGATCGTCGAACAATGTTCCTCCCCTTAGGAAGAAACAAAACCAAAAGTGTATGAAGAATGTCTTCCCATTCCTGAAAGGAATATGAAGGAAGAATGATGAAAATGTATGAAGTCTCTAAACTCTGCTCAAGTGTCTCCATGTTGATGTCAAAAGATGTCACCATCAAATCAAGTGTTCTAGGCCACACTGTAGAAGATGAAAATCCAGAACCTAGTGGAGATGGATGTAGAACAAAATTTGAAGACAAAGATATCTCCTTTGAAGACAAAGGCGCCTCCTCCAAATGTTGCTCAAAATTATCCTCACTCATGTCAAAATGTGATGAATGATCATGTGGAGAATGAACAAAAGGATCCAAAGGTTCCTCCATAACAATTGAAGAAGAATCAACTTCATCAAAGAGAAGATGGATGTCATGAATAATGTCTCCCAAGTTTGAAATATGAGACTCTATGAACAAACCTGCAATGTCTGTCAAGTAGTCATCTGAAGTAGCTATGTCTGGAAGACAATGTGTATCTTGCTGCACTGAATCACAAGAAGCCATGAATGTAGCAATGCAAGTATCTTCAGATGCAATAGTAAATGGAGGAGAAGGAATACAAGGCTCAAGAACTGGATCACATGTGAGAATACCCAAGTTCAAGTAGCCAAAGTTCTCCTCAAAATCAAAGCTCACACTAGGAGTGTGATCAACAACCAAAGGATTAGAACCATCATCAGGTGCAAAGTCTAAAAAGGTATACAATCAAGATGCATGATCAACCACCCCAGTAGCAATTATCTCTCTGCTCTCCAAGTCTCTGATGATAACTAGATCAGGTGTGAATTCAACAGTCTTCCCTGTTCCACCATGAGTGATTTGATAGATGGAAAGAAGATTGTTTGAAAGATGAGGTACACACAAAACATCATTGAAAGTACCATCTCCAATATCAACAGATCCTTTCCCAATTACATCCATGTATGTATTATTTACCATCATAATAGGTGGCATAGCACAAGGCTCAAAAGAAGAGAACATAGACTGTGTAGAAGCCATATGATGAGACGCTCCAGAATCTAGGAGCCATCTCCTTGATCCAAGACCTGTAGAAGCACAAAGAGCTTTACCTTTTGATTTACCTGCACCTGTAGTATGGCCCTTTTCCTTATCAAATTCTAAATTTTTGGAATTAGAAGAAGAAGCTGAATCAACCATTCGAGAAGGAAAATTGATGTTGTTCTTTGCTAAAAGATTCTTCAACTCATCAATTTGTTTTAAGTAACATTGATGTTCATCATGCCTAGATTTCTTGCAATATGCACAAGTGAGCTTCTCCTTCTTAGATGAATCCTCTTTTGAAGAGAATTTAGAGTCTACTTTAGAAGTAGATGAATATTTATCTGAATCTTTCTTTCTATCACCTTGGTTCTGTTGTTTCTTGTTTTGCTTATTAGTGCCTTGTTTTGCAGTCAAGGCTTGAGATTTGGAAGATTTAATAATGCCCATTTGAATCAATTTATCTTGCTCCTTTGTGAGATCAGTTGCAAACTCACTTAGAGAAGGCATAGTAAATCCTTTTCCTAAGGCTCTTTTCATTGCATGAAATGTAGAAACAAACACTGCATAATCAGGACCAAGTTTTGAAAGAATACTCAAAATCAATTGTGAGTCATCCTTTTTAACTCCACACTGCTCTAACTGCAATCTTATGGCATTCAATTTAGTAAAGAAATCCTGAATGGTATCAAAATTGCATGGGCTCAATCCTATGAGCTCGTTCTCCAATGAATGTGCTCTCAAATCATCCTGTTTACCAAAGAGAGTATTCAAAGTATTCCACACTTCATTTGGTGATTTTGCAGACATAATATGAAAGCGTAGATCAGGAGATACAGCCATGCATAAGGTGCCAAAAGCTTCATCACACTTATTGAACCATTTAGGCTTATCTTCATCTTCTGTAGGTTCCTTATCAATACCCATTGTTATTCTATACAATTTTAACTTCCTTAAGTGAATTTCCATTTCATTTTTCCACTCAAAGTAATTGTATGGTGTGAGTAGAGGAACCGATTTATCCATTTTAGATTGTTGTAGCAATGTGAGAGAAAAAATGCAAGAAGAACACACATAGACACCCCCTTTTTTCACTCAAAGAAGAATCCCCCCCAACAAAAAATTATTTGGCACTTTATAAATTAGTGTGTTTACAATGCTGGAGTTGTTTTCCAGAGTTTTTCAAGTGTCCAAAATGGACTCAAATACTGAAAGTATAATTAAATTTCAAATTAGAACTTCAAAATAGCACCAAAGTATAGTGCTAAAAAAAATATCAACTTTCAAAAAAATAATCACCTCGATCCGAGGTCATATCTGAAAGTTATAGCCGTTTGAAGTTTCAAAAATGAGAACTATCCTTCAGATCTGCTGTTAAAACTGATTTTCTGAAGCATCCGGATTACTTGAGAAAAAATGGATCACACCACTGCAAAGCCTACGAAATTCTACCCCAAATCAAAAAAAAATTCTCTGAAAAAAGAGCTCATATGACTGAATTATGGCCCTCCAAAGTTTGACTGCAAAATAAAAAATGCAATTGAAGAGGGGGTCTACTGAAATGTTCCGATTTAGTTTCTGCAAAATATGTAGCCTGTATGCAGAAAATAGCAACGACCCAGATCGTTTTTTTCTTCTACGAACAAAACCCAGATGACGGATTTTCTTCAAAGTATACAAAAAATGTGGATCTAGTGTAAAACAAACGCCTTTAGAAACATAAAACAACCCCAACAACCGAAAAAATGACATGAAAAGGTAGAATCAACTACTTAAGACAAGAAAAGGCATGCTGCAACCTGCAATACTGATTAAAAAACTCACAAATCTCTCAAATTTGAGAAGGGGCTTGCAGATCTGACGCTCTGATACCATGTAAGAGTTATTGATGAACTCGAGCACCCAGGATCACCTACAAAACCAAGATAAACCTTCCACACGAGAGCAGCAAGAGATAGAATGCAGGAATATAGTGCAATAACAAAATGATGTTATATCACACACTAAATGATACAATATGCCTCAACTCTCCCTTGAATTGATTGAGTTAATATGAACTCATCTAGACTAGATAGGAGCTAGACCTGAACTAGTTAGGAGGGAGAGGTGAGTGCAGAATATATAGTAGAATATGGGCAAATAATTCCAAGAGGGGTAATAACTCCCAAATAACCAAATTAGGTGGGAGTTATGCCTACTTGGAAAATGCCAAATAGGTGGCATAACCTACTCAAAAAGAGACAGATGAGTGGTTTTGTGAGGTGGCATATAAGGCCAAAAGAGGGTGTGAAACTCAACCACCCAAGTGTGAGTGGGAGCAACACATGTAATCGATGGATTATGCCACGTGTCCTCACATGAACCACATCTCCTATAACCTAAGGTATGCTTAATAATGTGTAGGAAAAATAATATTAAAAAAACCTACACTAACAGCTATCCACTCAACGATAAGGGACTGCTTCGTGTTTCAAATGGATTATTCGAGCCTTCACCAGAGAGGAGGCCTGGAAGATTCTTCTCAAGCATTGTATTCATTCTGTGTTTCTTGTTCATAGACCTTCTTGGAAAGGGATCAAATTTCAAACCCTTCTAGTTATAAAGGATCGAGTCCAAATTGTTTGGACTTTTGTGGCCAAAAGCATTTGGCATGCTTGGGAGGTTGTTAAGCCTTGGATTTGATGGGCCGACTCTGGATTTTTTGATGGGATTTCACTCAATCAACATAATATTTGGTGGTCTCCTCTTTTTGAGCATAATGGTAAGCCTTTGGCTAAATCGCCTTGGCTTAAAGCGCTTAGATTTCACAAAAAGGGTATTCAGACCCTGCAACAGGTCTTTCACCGACCCACTATTTGCATCATGCAATGGGAAACTTTTAGGGCCCAATACATACTTCAAAACTAGGACCATGCTACTTACAACAGTCTGGTGAGTGCCATTCCACCAGAAATGCTTCATAAAATTGTTATTCATGGGAAAAAACCTTGGTGCAAAGATTGGAAGTGGTTCCCAGACACCCCTTTCAGAAGTTACAAGCTGCAACTTGGTTACAGGTGGATTTCACCCCATTTTTGTATGATTCACAGTGAACCAGAGGTGGCTGCTCCATTCTTCTTCTCATGTTTGGCGTAAAATATTTGCTACCACTTGGTCTACAAGTGTTAATCTGAAGCTTGCCCACTTTGCTTGGTGTATTCTTTTCCAAGGCTTGCATGTGGGCTCTCGACTTGTTCACTTGGGGGTCCAAGACCCTCATTTCCCTTTTTGTTGGAAACCTGAAAGCTTTAGGCATCTTTTTGGTTTTGTCCCAGACCTCAGTAGCTTTGGAATTGTATTCATGACTTCTTTCGACCCTTTAGGATGAAACCTTTTTCTTGGCATATGGTTTTGTTGGGAGATCTACCTGGGATCCTTGCTAAGTTCACCCAACTTTGGCACACTTTTAGGGTGGAAATCCTCTTCAATATCTAGAAAGAAAGAAATGCTTGCATATTTTCTCATTATCAAATGGATATTAATGTTCCTCTTTATGCTAAAGTTATTATTTGTTCTAATGTACTTTTACAGATTCAGGTGCAAGAAAATAAGGTTGCACTAGAGGTTGCTCACCTCCAAGTCCTATTGGACCACTGGGGCAATGGCCCATGCACTGTGGCTCGGGTCCTCGACTCACCTTCCTCCTCTCATGGTCGGTCACCTTCTCGAGGCTGGCAGCGAAGTGGCTCTACGTATCCCTACTCTCAGCCTCCTTCTCGACGGGATTCACGCCCTCCTCGGTGTGCTCGCTCTCCTTCGCCATGGGCTAGTCAGGGATGGCCTTCTCATGGTGGTTTAGGGAGTGGCGGTGGTGGTTTCTGGTGGCCCTCTGATACTTTGTCTACCTTTGGTTTTGGGTGGCTTGATACTGATAAATTCTTTCTACGTCTAGCGCTTGCAATCTCACCCCGACATGAGGAAGAAGATACAAAAAAGAAAGATGATGACGATGGATTGGGTGCTCCTCTTAATGTCACTCCAAACCCCGCTGATGTATGAGGGAAGAATATGGATGACAGAGACCCTCCTGACTCTATTGGCACTGCTTTGGCTGCATAATGGCTTTTTTATTGTTATTATGTTTTATGCTCTTGGACTTCTAGGCTTGGTCCATGTGACTTACTAATTTTTGGTAATTTTTGGGTGCTGACCATGTGACTTTTGGGGTGTGCCTTTCTACCACCCACCCTTTTTTTGTGAATATGTATTCTTATCTTTAAATCAATATAGATAGTTGCTTATTCATAAAAATAAAATAAAAATACAAAAGTAGACATGCAAAATAATTTTTTATTTCTTTGAATTTAGAATTTAATGTAATTTTAGAAAATACAATAATTTGGATTCAAAGGAAAACTTTATTCTAAAATTATAATTAATAATTGTTAAATTATTTTAAAAATAAATTTTAGTTTTAATTAAATTTATTTGTAGTAGATAATTACTATAATTTAAATGATTATTTTCAAAACTAGATAATAAATACTATATAAATTTTAGAAATTAAAATTTAGTTAATTTTATAATTAATTATAAGCTTTACCAATATTGTTATGATTTGATTAATTACTTTTTATGATTAATAATTCTAAGTCTAATAATACTTCCTTTCACATACAAAGAAAATTTTAGGTTAAAATACTTTATTTTGTTTGTAATATTTTTCATTAATGCTGAATTTATAAACTAATGTTAAGATATTAATAATTCTAATCCAAATAGTACTTAATTTCACATAGGAATAAAAATATATACTAACTTTTTTTTGTTTAATATATTTATCATTAATGTCAAATTTATAAACCAATATCAAAAAATAAATAACCTTAACCAAAAGATTTATACTACAACTCTAATTGAACCCTAATCCTAACCCTAATTCAACCATAACAATAGGATTTAATTATGGTTAGGATTAGAGTGAGAATTTAATTATGGTTAGTGTTAGGGTTAGGGTTAGGGTTAGGATTCAATTATATTTATAGTTAGGGTTAAATTTATAAGCTAATATTAAGATATTCACAACTCTAACCCTAATCTAACCTTAATCTCCATCCTAGAATGCTAATTATACCCTAATTGAACGGTAACAATAAGGTTCAATGAGAGTTAGGGTTAGGGTTTAAGTAGGTTTATGGTTGGAATTAGGGTTCAATTACCTTGTTAGGGATAGCATTCAATTAGTGTTATGATTAGGGTCAAGTTCAAGTTATAGTTAGGGTTTAGTTAGGCTTATTTTGGTTAATCTTACAATTGGGGTTTAACTAGAATTCTAATTGAACCCTAATTTAACCCCAACAACAAGGTTCAATTAGAGTCAGTGTTCGGGTTCAATCAGTCTTATCGTTAGAATTTTGGTTCAATTAGGGTTAGTGTTAGTATTCAATTAGTGTTATGATTAGGATCAAGTTCAAGTTATAATTAATGTTTAATTAGGCTTATTTTAGTTAAGTTTACAATTAAGGTTTAATTAGAGTTAGGTTTATGGCTCAATTAGGGTTAGGGTTAGGGTTTATTTATATTAAAGTTCAAATAGGGTTCAATTAGGATTTAATTAGGGTTAGGGTTAATGCTAAGTTAGGACTAAAATTATTAATCCAGAATAAAACTTGGAGCTAAGGTTAGGGCTATGGTAAGTGGTAGGGTTAGGCTTAAATTAAGGTTCAATAAACGATAGGGTACAATAAGGGTATAATAATATTGGTTACTTTTTAATTCATGACCATGCTAGATGCCAATTTGGATTAAAAGACCCCTTGTCGAAGCCCAGAAGGCATTTATTTCTTTATACCTTATATATTGTTCAAATTTTTAATAATTGTGTTTGACCTCAAGAGAATACTTCAGAGTAAAGTATGCCTTGCAAATCCACCTACACCTAGAGAACCATTCAATCTCTCAAAATTTGATTGTTATTTTAGAATGATTATCAAACTGGATATGTCCAAAGCCTTTCATAAGTTGACTTGGAAACTTCTGCACTGCATATACCTCTTGTCAACTTCAACCAGGGGTGTACTAATTGCATAATATTTTTTTTTCTTTTTCAGTTCGATAAATCATCCCTTATAGGGTCTTCTTCACCAAGTAGGGGATTAAGTTAAAAGAGACCCATTATCATGTATTTTTTCCATCAAAATGGCAAAGGCCCTTAGTAGAGAACTTATACTAGCCAGTATGTTACAAAAATTTATATGACTACCAATTCTAGTAGCACAAGCCAGTACATACAATTTGCAAATGTTACCTGACTTACAAGATAGATGAGTTTATAGAGGAGAGGCAAATAAAGAAAATTTTTCAATTTATTTCAATGCCCAATGTGGAGTATTCAAAATTTATTATTAATTCTGAATATGATATTGACATATATCATTGAACTAAGATTGATACTATTGTTCTAATTCATTGGCGATAATTATTGGATCTATCTGTAAAATATGGAGATTTTTGTTTGACTGCAAAGAGTTATCTCTTGTGATTTATCAGAAAATTATTATTTATGTTCATGTGCTAAAAGAGAATACCAATTAGTTGGTCATGTTTCCTATGAAGAGGCTTCAAAAATAGTTTCATTGATTAATCCGCTACCTTGTGGTCTTGGTCCAATGACTATTGCAATGCTTTTGTCAATTACTCTACAATCAACAAAACAGGCGTATGGGTTCAATTGAGGTTTCTAATGTTTGATCAAGGCTTTTTTTAATACACTTCACATTATAATTTTTATGATGCTTATAAATGAGTTATTTATTACTAAATGGAATAAAAAGATAATTTTCTATTGTAAGTCATTTTTTGGAGACAATAGGCACCTATAAGAGGACTTAGAACTATGTGCTTTCATTTTCATTTGTGCAGAAAACTATAACATTTAAGTAGGTTGGTTATACATGACTCTATGTGCAATGAAAGTTCTAAAGATCTTTTTTTTTTAAAGAGGATTTTTTTATCATATATGATGAATGGTTAAGGAAATTTTTGAACTCATTAATATTTACATAATGTTGGCAACATGTAAATTGCACTTTCTTCATGGCCTAAAAGCACAACCAAAGCATCTCAGAATTTTGAAGTGAGCAAAATTTTTTTGTTATTAGGGTCATTTTCTAATGGAAGACAAAGTTGACTCTATCAATGATCAAATTCCTATATTTAGGTGATAGCTACTTTTTCCTGTTTTATCCTGACAATTGTTCCTAAAACACAATAAATACAAACAAAACTATTCTAAAACTTTCTGGCAGGAACTTGCTCTGCAGCTCTTGTTCACTGATACTTGAAGTTAACTTATTCTTCAATTACTATAGAGAGATTTAAAATCATGCAAATTCACTAAAAATAAATTAAAAAAATTATTATTTGGGACAATACAACCTTAATTTAGGTAAGATATAGGTGTAAATATCCTTTCTAATCTTTTTCAATGCTGCCCTATCTCTCAGAGTTACTTCCAAGTTTATTTAAAATTGCTAGTGTAAAAAGATATTTTTTTTACATTCACTTAAGTAAACTTATTTGCTTTAGATTTGGATAGGCTTTCTTAAATGAACTTTTCTTCTTAGATAAAATTTTCTGTTTTATTAGACAAGTTTTCCAACAGTTGTTAATTGTTTAATAGCAGTTGGAAACAATAGTTGCACGAGTCGTTAATTACATAAACTAACTTGAATTGAACTCCATATTTTATGTGAGATCTTGAGTTACCTCATGCAATATCTTGCTCTATATAAAACAATGGCTCTTTGCATATTTAACACACTCTCATTTTCTATAGCATATTTTTCTGTCGTGGAATTTATTTTTCAAATTGTGCTGTGCAAATTTATTGAATTTTACAAAAATGGCCAATTCTGATGCTAGACCTGAGCTCGAGCCTGAGCAGCAGCCTGTTCTGGAAAGCCAAACAGAAACAAGAATTTTAAGTTCAAGTGATATAGACCCACCTGGCCTACCACACATTGATTGCGAGTTAAATATCCCCCCTCAAAATATATTGTCTCTTAGACTACGATTCTATGCTTTATCTGGTCTGCTACTAGACGATAACTCTCTACAACCTATTTTAGATAAGTTTTTGAGACCAGAGAATAGCAGTCATCTTCAAATTCTCGCACAAGGCATTGATGAGCAATTAGAGTTTTTTGTGGCCACAAACGAACATCTACAACAGCCGGATTTCACAGATTTGTTCAACGCTACAAATGCCACAAGAGTTTTTGTGACGTCCTCCTCTGATGAAGAACGGGAAAGGCAAGTCTCGGTTGATGAAGAACAGGAAAGACACGCGTCGGTTGACGAAGAACAGGAATGGCAGGCGTGGGAGGCGTGGGAAGGTGATGAACGGCCAGAGAGTATCACGCAGTTCACTTTTGATTGTGTAATCTTCATATTTGATCTATATAGAGTTAATGATGGGACAATTAGCAACTCTGAGATGAGTCATATTGTTTCACTAATCTTGATGCAGAGAGAAGATTTTGATACCTTCAAAGATATAATGCAGCGGGAAGGGAAAATCAGATTTTTTGTTGGCACTTATGATCAGCTAAGCAATCCGTGGGTGAGTAACATCGTGCAATTCATACGTAGTTTAAATATAGACTTGGCTATATATATCTACGACTATGAATATTCTGAAGCTAGTGGAATTTGCGACGAAGAGGCTGCCGAGATTTTGGGATCACCTACGTCGTGGACTGAAGAATCAAAAGAGGTTGAGATAGATTGCGCAATTTGCCTGGACTCACTTCAAATAGATGATGAAGTTAAAGCTTTGGCATGCGAACACGTATATCATTATACATGCATCCTATGCTCAACTAAAATAAAGCGACAGTGTCCCATATGCCGTGCCAGTTACGATTAGAAGTAGGGCCAATCAAAATAGAAATTCTCTGCACGCTGCACAAAAGGAATTGATATATTGTGTGTCTTTCCCAATGTAAGTATTCATGTAATACGATTTTTTATTATCTTTGTATATTGTTATGTATATTAGTTTTCTCATTTTTGGGGATGTTCTTGTAGTGTAAATCAGATCTGATATGAGCTATAATCGGAGGTTTTCTTTCTTGATTCTTTCCTGCCGATATGTTCTTTTGAATCAAGTTTGTAACATTTTTTAACTTAATAAAATTGTTTAAATATTTTAAATTAAATAAGGAAGTTGGTATATTTAGATTTCACAGTAATTATTTATAATTGATTATTAATTCATGATGGAGTGTAGTTTTTTCTTTAATATTTATTAGAATATTATAGGTTTAGATATTTCTACATGGTTAGACATTCTTTTATAAAATTCTTAAACTCTAGCATTCGACAAGTATAGGCTTAAATGTTAGATAAGTTAAGTTTATCTATCATTTTCTTATATATATAGTTATTAAATTTATTGCCACACTATGATCTTTATATTTTGGTAGGTTGGATTAGCATTATACATTTTGTCAAGTTCATATTCTTTAAATTAAACATGATTCTAGAATGTAGAAACAAGAAATAGTGTTTGGAACTTTAAAATAGAAAATTTATAAGTTAAAATATAAACTAGGTTCAAGGTGTTTTAGACTTAGTAGATGTGTGAAATTATGAAGAGTTAATATTTCTTATATAGTTTAGAAGAAATCTTACTTTACTATTGCAACCACCTAGTTTAAAACATAAAATGTGATATCATACATATAATTATACTAAGAAATTTTAGAAAAATACAATTATTTTAAACCATTATAATTTTGACAAAAAACATATATGTGATGCATCCAAGATAACTTCAATCTAAGTTAACTATATTGAATCTCAAAATTATAAAAAAATATCAATATACTTGAAAGTATGAGAAAGTTTACCCTAGTGGTAATGTATTTAAGTATAGTGGAATGTTCTTCTAGATTGAATAAATTTAATTGACTTACAAATATATTTTCACTAGAACTATCCTAAAAAATAATATCTAGATTTTTATTTATAATGCATTTAGTGTGAATTATGACAAACATATTATGCCACATAGATATCATTAATTATGTTTCAATTGTTTTGGTTCCAAGTGCTAAAATTTTAAAGAAAAAATGTATGACCACTTTTGATTTACTATATGGATCTATCCAACATCTAAATATATTTTGAGAATGCTAGGGTTTGAGATTTTCATTAATGAATATCTAGCAATGTGAAAATATCTAAACTCACAATGTTCTAATAAAATATAATAAATAATCCATAATTTATTGATGAATTAATAGCCAGTTTTTAATGACTAAAATAGAAAATAAGAAACTATAAAAAACTTTCAATGAACTTGCAACATGCTAGGCATTATTTTTTTTATTATAAATTAAACTAGCACTTGCACTAGAAGGAGGTGTAATGGTTGCACCAATTGTATTTTATATTAGTGTAATGGTTGTATACACTTTGAATCTAATATAATTTTTTTCACTACCAAATAATCTAGAACACTCTAGTTGCATATTTAAAAAATGATCCTGGTAGGAATTCTAAGTAGTAACTCTTGATCTTCACAATCTCAACAATTTGAATAATCTTATCTCTTCACACCCATAAATAGGCCCTACCTAGTTGGATGTTAGCTCAAATTGAGAAGAAATCCCTATCCTATATTTTTCTTGCAATTATTTAGTTATTTTGTGTGTTTCTGGATATGCTATAATTATGTGGAATCCTAAATTTCTTATTTAGAGACTATGTGATTTATTTCTAAGTTTATTTTTATCCAATGTTGACTGGTTGTCATGCACACTTGATGAGTCCAAGCTTGGGATAAAGTTTAAACTGAAGTCAAACATTAAAATGTGTTTTTTAATTTTAGTTTTATTCTACTTGAGAAAGAGCACTTAATTCTTTCTTTTCTTTTTCTTTCTTCTTATCTTTTCTTGAACTTTCCAAAAATTACAAACAACAATTTAGCTTTGTACAATACTGCACTTCCTTCACGCTAGTTTTTTACTCACTCTAGGAAATATCAAGTGGTCACCAAAATAGGAAATTGTGAACTATATCCAGTCGGAGTTCCACAAGCACCTCGAATCTCTGTAGGGAGTGACCTAAATTCTTGTTTCATGTGATATTTCCAATAATAAATACTATTTTTCCTGATTTTTTGTTTTCTACTTTGTTTATGATCAAAAAAATAATTAAAACTAACTAAAATAATATATATATTCTATTGTGAACTATACTAATTAGATTTTGAATATAAATTTTAAAAATAGAGGAAATCAAGATTATATCTTCTACAAACCATTAAGAATTCACTTTGCAACTTTCAAGTATTTTTGCCAAGTAAATTTTACTAGCAACCATTTATCTTAGATTATTATGATTTGTGTACTTATTAGAGTCAAATAAACATCAATGATAAACACTCCACATTATTATGTTATCATTCCTCAAAATATTTATAGAGAGAATTTGAGAGTATGTATGTTCTTCTTCAATGATCAAGCCTATGGTTCCTATCTACATTTTCATTTGTAAATACTATAGCCAAATACCAAAAATAATATATAATTAATTTAGAGTTTGAAATCAAATTTACAAGTAAATCTATAGTCGTACTCCAAAGATATTTTATGGGTCAAGAGTATGAGAAGTTTGTATTAAGTGTAGTAAATAGGAGAAGTAGGAGACACAACATGGAACTAAAAAAATTGAAAGCTAAATTATAGAGTTTGCAACAACACTCATGATCTGTTGATTGATTTACAGTCAAAGGATTATTCATATTTTTTCAGAATCTGAAATGGAAAAAGAGCTATGATAACTTATGGTGTTGACTAATTTTAGAAAATTGCATATAATTCAGGCATATGTACATTGTTTTTTTTTTTTGTTGTATACACATTGTCTCTCTACATTTATCAAAGATAGAATTCTCTACAAAATAAGAATTTTCCATAAGAATTTAATTCTTACAATATAATAAAAATTTCCCATTTTGTTTTGTTATTTATAACTTAAATAGTGTATGAGTTTGTGATTTAACTTGTAGTAGGATGCAACAAATGGAGCCCATGACCAGTCTATCTTAACACGCCCTCCTTGAGTTGTCCAGTTGTCTCCATTTCATAAGCTTGAAAATACTCCCATGGCTTGTTTATCTAGATATGCCATCCCAAATGACTTGTGGTTATTGAACACTTTGATTGGCATGCTATCCAACATGAATTTTTAGTTTCATGTGATTCAAATTTAGCCATATCAAAACAATAAAATAACAACATATAATCGTTAACAAATTCCTTTCATTAATGATCAAAGAGGGAAACATATAAGATGTGTTGAGCAGTCCACAATAGACCATAGAAGTGAAATAATTTGGTGGGATCATACTAGAGGTAAATCATTTTCTCTTGAACCTAAGAAAAATTGGGGCTCCTTTCTATAGGGATTCTCTAGGGTTTTAGACCTAAAAGGAGAGAGACCCACTTTTTCTAAGGCACGGTTAACTCAAGGAAAAAACCCTTGAGATTTCAATGCAAGGGAGATTGAAATCTAGAAAAGGAAATGTTTTAAGGGGATTAAATGATAAGAAATGAGGGGTTCACCACTAAGTGGAAACTTGGAAAATAAAATGTTTGAAGACACAGTGTAGCTTGCAAGATGACATAGAAATGCAAGTAGAATGCAACTAAAAGTTGTAAATCTAGAAATGTGCACTTGGGAAATTGAAGAAGGTGGAATGGAGATCTGATATACTAGAAAATCCACTGTTGGAGCCAACTGGGACTCATACACCAAGTTGGGTGAATCAGTCCAGTTTTGAGTAAACTATGTCGAAACAAGTTTCAGAAAAAATGGGTACTCAGATCTACAAAAATCCTTGACAGACAGGTACAGTGGGACTAATTTTCCATGAGTGTTAAATCAGTCCACTTCTAGATTTCTGGAAATTTAGAGCTAGATCTTGTAGATCTCTCTTAGTCTACTTTTTTGTTCTTGATTCAGATCTAGGTTTGAAACTTCAAAATTTAGCCTGTAGACCTTCCCTAAGCTTCTCCAAGGCTTGTTCACAACTTTTACAACTTTGAATAATTCCTGACAAACTTTTCCAATCTTGCTCCTTGATAAATCTACAACCTAGATCTGCAAATCACATGCAAAGAGAGGGGAAAATGGTTGTGGGGTTAGAGAATAGGGGTTTACCTTGGTCAAACCCCTTGTTGTTAATTAAATCTTGAAATGAAACCAAATTAAAAGAGAGAATGATGAATGAACAAAAGATGATGTTGCAACTCACCAAACCCTAGTAATAAAGTGCTACAATTATGCTTGAAATGGTTGTAATGGATGTGGTTCTTGAATCTTGCTTGGTGTTGATAGATCTTGAATGCAAAGCTTGGTTGGATCATGAACTCTACATTACAATTATGATCACAAAGAAAAACATGAAGAATGTAATCTTTGACATAATGATTGATGCTTGAAGAATTCTCTTGAATACTTGATAATCTGCCCTTGAATGCTTTTTCTCAAATTCTCTTGTGAACTCAATTTTCTATAAGGATGAGTACTTGAATGATTGGTGGGGGGGAAATGAGAGAAAGAACCTTGCATTTATACTCAATTATGCAAGAATTATCATAATTACAACACTACAAGCTGACATTGGATCTTGGAGAATAAAATATCGCCAAATATTTAAATTAAATTTGATTTTTGAGTTAAAGGGGACTCATTTGCCACTCTAGGTGAATGGGTACCACCTAAGGGGATTCATCCACTTAGAATGGTGAATGAGTCCCACCTTAGACATTTGAGGTGGGTTTTAAGGATTTTGATATTTTAAATGTATTTTTTCAAGATTGTCCTCAAAAATACACATAAATAAGGCTTGTGGATGCAAAAAGGGGCCAATTAAAGCATAAGAAAGCCCAATTATTAATGACAAGCCTATAGGAATGTGGAAGTGTGTTACAAAACTTTACAACACATCAAATAAGGCAAGGTTAAGATAAATTATGATTGAAAGTGTGTTTATTAAATGATAAAACCCCTAAAAAAGTGTGAAAGTGTGTTACAACATTTTACAACACCTTTACAAGGCACCATTAAAATAAATTAGTTCACAAGGGCCCAAGACCTAATGTGAATGTGCTATGCACATTAAAAAACTAAATCAGGGCAACATTAAGCCAAAATACACAAGGAGGACCCAAACAAATGTGAAGAATCCTAAGGACCCTTTTTCCAATGCTACAACTCTCTATCAACTTTACCACAAATTGAAAAGAAACTCAAAGTCTATTTCATCATGGTTTGATCGTTTAAGAGAAAGCTGCAATATAATTTATCTTAAATAAGGTTTTTTCATAATATTCAATCTCTATGAAATGAACTAAGACTTTAATTTAAAATGTTTACATAATAAGTAGTCATATTTGCAGCAATGTTTCTAGGAAATAGATTGATTTGAATGCTAATGTTCCCAAATATATACTTATTCTTTGAATTCATGCCTAACCCTGTTAAACAAACACACTCAACATTAGTAGACCTCAATTTTTTTTACATAAATAGCTTGATTTGCCATTACTTACTAGAATTTTGATCGAGGGTAACCTATAGTTCCTACCCACCATTAAATTAATGTAAGAAAATATAGTTTGAACAAGAGGGGAAAATCTCTTTTTTCTGTAGGTTGTGATTCTTTAGCAAGTTCTCAGGTCTACATACCAAAAATGTTTGAATGAGTTAATCAAGGGGAAAATATTGTATAAGACATATCGTATCAACTACATAGTGTTAATGTGAAAGAGATTTAATTGGCAAGTGTATACCTCATTTTTTCATAGTGAGAGTAATTGCAAGAGATCCTCCTCTTTTTTCTAATAATTGTGTATGGATTTTTTTTGCATTCTGGAGAACCGCTCAAAAGAGAATGTTGATTGAATATGAATTCCATTTAATAATTTTTATCTTGATATAGCTGTAAATGTTAGTACTTATCTTTCTATTGTACCAATATCGATTGTTGCTCTTCATAGGGTTAGGCCTTAGGATTTATGTATAGTAATTTCCCATACCATGGATAATAGTATTTTCCTCTGATTACGTAGTGATATAGGTATTATAAGTATAGCCTTTGGATCATTTTGGTTCCATGGTGGACCAATGTTGTTATTGATTCTTACTATAATGTACATTGGAACATCTAGTGGTTTAGAGCCTAGATTGTAAGTAATATCACAACCTCACCAAGGGATCTATTTACAAGTCTTGCTTGAGTCCATAATTTTTTTTTAGCATGATTTTTTGGCCTTTGCATAATAAAATATGTTTTTCAAGCTGGTCATCTCAAGCATCAATGTTTGATTTTGTTTTTGTGTTTATTACAATACTTATTGTAACTAGAAGGTTTAGTTGTTTTATCATTTTTTCGTTGTTGTAAAAACATGAATTGAGTTGTCAAATTCTTATTTTTCAATATTTGTAAGAAGTTTATTTGTGTGGGCCATTAAAATATCCTAATCTTGGTGAGTTGGTTCTACATTACCATTTTTTTTAATGTTTCACAAAAGTGCTTTTGAGTTGGATCGTCACCTTATTGAGGAAACATTGTTTGTAATGTAACAATCATTGTAAACTATTCCCATAATATTTTAGAATTGGAGTGTGATGCGTAGATGGGTTTGTCCATGACAGTGGTCATTGTGCTAGATCACCTATTAAAATTATAGATACACCACCAAAGAAAAGATGTTTTTGGGGAAAATATTCATGCAGTCTACTATCTATCTTTAATAATAGCTTTGTCCTTATGAAAGTCATTCAATCTAAGAGGATGTAGCTAATGTGTTTCAATTCTTCTTGAAATGTTGTTAGTGTTTATCCTTACAATGGCTTCATTTCTTTTATTAGAATCATAAGCATTGAATGTATAGCTAATGCATGTATGTTAAATGCATCAATTCTTGTGGGAGCTAAACCGAGTAGTTGGTTCTTTTGTTGTGGTAGCTTACTTTGAAGTGCATTTCTTATGCAAGCAATACGGTAAGATTTTCTAGTTCCTACAAAAAATCCTTGAATGATCATTGTTGGCATATGGCTAAGGATTTTTTCTTGTAGGTGTTGTCATTGATGGCAACCCAAGTCATGCAACTCTAGTCTTGCATCTACATGAGTAGCACTAATTTTTGGCTCCTACCGACATAACAGAGAAAAGAATAGGAGATCTGGTTAAAGGTATAAAAGTTGGTCTAATCATCTCATCGGATAGTTATTTTGGGTTATGAATCCTTGAAGAAGGTTTGCGGAGCCTTTTAGTGTCTTAGTTTTGATGTGCACTCATTGATAAGCGATCTAGGAGCTACCGTTTATTAATCTATCAATTATCTATGTTAGAAGGCTGACTTGACAAAGATAAAATTCGTGGATGTATAAGATGAAATTAATTATAAGTTTCATTGTTGGATTAAGTGTTGTATGGGTCCTCTCTTGGTCTTAACCGACTTTGAAGGATGCAAAAAATGTTTTGATGATGGATCTAGCTGACAAGTTAAAAATATCTTGATAACGTATGAAGTCGAATGTTGGATGATCTAATATTTTGTTGTGGATATATATAAGAGATTAATTTCATCATTTGGTATGTGATCTGTGATATATGTGTGAGATATAAGTGGTATTCAAATATAAAGTGGGAATTGTGAGTCATTACATAGCAGTAATGTGAATCTGATGCGAAGAGAAGTAAAGGGCAGAGTAGGGTAGAGTGAAGTGGAAAAATATTGATCAGATCCAGAATAAGATTCATGCATTTCACTCGAACTATTACCTAGCATTCTCAAATGCTATCATCTCAGTTCATCTCTTTCGAGATTTTTAATCTAAATTTTGTAGGAAGTAAGCCTTTATCTATTAAGCAGTGAGCTCTAGGCAGTGTGCCTGAATGAAAGTGCATTCCTTTTATAAATACTATACTTTGAGTACTCAAATTGTGGATTAATCTCCACATGGTTTTTCCCCTAACAGGGTTTCCATGCAAAAGAAATTGTGTTCCATGTTATGGATGTTTACTTTCAATGCATACGTTTTTTCCTTAATGCAATGATGAAATCCTTTCATGTTTTTAATGCATGAAGTTTTGAATATTATTGAACACTGATTCACCCCCCTCTCAGTGTTCCCTTGAGTCTAACAATTGGTATCGGAGCGAGTTCCTCTAGAGAAGTTTTGCAACTTGAGGTGGTTCGCGGAATGTGATGGACTCTAGTAGTCTTCAACATCAACTTATGGTAGCTATTGATGACCTTGATCAGTCTAAAGAAGAAGTTCAAGAATTGAAAGAAAATATTAGAGATGCCGAGAAATTCATTTAGTCATTAAAGGATCTGATAGTCAAATCTAGGGTAAAGAGGAAAGATCTCTACGATCAGATACAACAGAATGAAAATGAAGATATGGATGATGCTCACCTGAATCGGACTTTGAAGGAGATAACTGCAGAATGTGAAAAGCTTGCTAGAGACAATACCAATCTAAAACATGAGATGAAATTTATGATGATAAAGATGACATAAGAGATAGAGGAAAGGAAGAAAAGTGAATAAAATCTTGCTCAGACTCTGAAAGTGAAATCTAATGAATGCAAAAAAATAAGTGGAGAACTTACTTAGTTGGAAAGTGAATTGCAAAGAACCAAAAATAATGAAGAAGAACTTGGAAAGAAGATTACTACTTTTAAGAATGATCTTGGCATTGCAAATGAATTCAAAGAAAGGATTCAGATCAATTTAGTAAAGCTTGATGAGCTAACTCAAGGACATAAGATTGGAAATGACAAGAGAGGTCTTGGATATGAAAAGGGAGAGAATTCCATATCAGCACAAAATAATTTCAGATAGAACAAAAATGGAAGGTATCTGGTAAGACAACCTAATGCACAAAAATTTAATGGATATTGTTTTTCCTATAATAAATTTGGTCATATGATTGCTCAGTGTAGAAGTAATTCAAGGACAAAAGATTCACCATTTATCGGTCAGTGTTTCAATTGTAAAAAGCATGGTCATAAATCAATTGAATGCAGAAATATGTCAAGCCACTCTATTGTTAGAAGAAATATTGAATGTTATGCATGTGGGAAATTAGGGCATATTGCTAATCAATGCAGATTGAGAAGAAACAAATTGAACGGACAAATAAATATTGTGTGCTATAACTGCAACAAGTATGGTCATATTGCTAGATTTTATAGAAACAAGAACACAGACAAAAGAGGTTCAATATACAAAGAGAAGAAAATAGAGAAAAATGACAAAGGAAAGGAAAAGATAACTATGGATGATATCAGAGATCAAATGAAGAAGAAATGGGTGAAGAAAAATGATTTTGATGTTGGAAATTGTTCCATACCAGAACCTGCTTCGGGTAAATCTTCTAGTAATTGAATTGAGGCCACTGGCCCAGGGGGAGTTTTATTTGAAAATTTGTGCTGCCTTGTTTATAGATGGTATTAGAGTGGATAAAATAGTCATAAATGTGCACTCTCAGTATAGAAAAGCTTTGATGTTTTCAGAAAAAGAAATTCATTAAATCTGTTGGTCCAAAGAAGATTTTTTTTGTTTTGATTTATATTTTTGGATATTCAAATACTATATTCTGTGTGTCTAATTGATCGCTATTTATAGAGCGATGAACTATTTTATGTGATGTGATGTGGTTTATCTGATGATTTGTTTTACATGCTTTAATGATGTATGGAAGTTAGTAGATATAACATGTGATTTTAATATGAGATTATTGAGTAAGATGTAAATGTCAGTTTTGACGAGTGTATTGGTGGGGTATGTGTAGGATCATGATGGGCCAAAAAGTGGCGATATGTAAGCCATATGATGGTCCATGTGGCTAACAACTTTTTTTTTACCCAAAATTGATGAAATGAAAAGGGTTTTTAGAGGAGATTCTCAGCTTTCCACCAATATAAATTATGCTTTACTTTGAATTTAATAGATAATTATTATTCATTTTCTATTGGAATTACAAATAAATTCCTGATTCATAAGCTGATTTAAAAACATCTATAACTTTCAAATGGTATCACATTTTTTAATCCAAAACATGTGTCACATTCTGTACTTTGCATACTATAGGATTAAAAAAAATAAAATTGAATTTCATGAATTTTTAACCAAGTTAAGGTGGTTAGACAGATGAGCTTTTATCTATTTTTAAGTTGTAATAAAAAATTCATAATTAATTATTTACTTGGAAAAAATTTATAAAAAAATATGCATCACAACGGCCCATGAGTCCTCTACTTATATCTAAAATATTACAAAAAAATATTTTCATTTTATTGTGGTTAGGGTGGTCAGACAGACACCTACTTCTTATTTTTACCCTGAAATTTAAATACTATTGCATTGAAATTACAAAATTTCACCAAATATATATATATTTTTTTAAATAAAGGTCTAGTAGTTTAGAAACTTCATTAAATTTTCTACAGATTCTATTTTTACATTTTTTTTAAATAATATAGATAACTTATTCAAATTTTTATGTCAAGTTGTCTAACTCTGATTTTTTGTCTTTTTATTGCCACTTAAGCGCCTGTTTTTTCCATGATGATCCTGCACATACCCGATGAAGGGGACGGGTTCACATCACTCACTTGTGAGCACCCTATGATTCCATGATTTCCTCTTCACGGTGTGTATTTTATGTTGTTTATATTATATAATGTTGGTTACTATGTTTTCAAGTTCGCAGGTACATGACATAGACTCCACCTAGTTTCACAGGTTTGAGCGTGTCAATCCAACGGTTATGTTGAACGGGAGATAGTAGCTAGGTAACTTGTGTCAAGTCTACACCCTAGCCATAGTGTGTCATCAGTCATGTGTGTTGAGTCATTGATTGCCTTGCTTTAATCTTACTTAATTCTGAAGGGATTCTTGATTTGGAAATAAATATTTAGAATTATTGCATTAAATTATGTTGATAGTTATTTAATTAAAATTATACATTGTTGATAGAAGTTATTCTTTAAATTAATTAATTAAATTAAATTTAATCCATGGGGTTGAATTTAATTATTAAATAATTAAATTAATTAATTAAATGTGATGTTAAGAAAATTAAATGAAAGAAAACAATTTAATTTAATTTGGGAATTAAAATTGAATTAGAAGTAATTAAATTTAATTCTAGAATTAAATTTGAATTAGAAGTTACTAAATTATTTTGGGAAATTAAATGAGGTTGTTAAAAGATATTTGTGAGTTGCCACATGTGGGAGAGGAATTAATTAGAAGAGTTTGTTGAAAATTCATTCACGGAGAGAATTTTGGAGAGGAAAAGCTTCTTCACAGGTGTGAGGATATTTTTGAAAAAAAAACACAGAGGATTGTTTTGGGGAAATTCTTGGCTGTGGAGTTACATTGGAATTGCTCTGGTAAATCTTGTTGTGTTTGTTGGTTGCTTTCTTGGTTGGAATCACTAGATTGTTGGAAAGAAGTTGTGGAAGCTTTGGAGAAGGCTCTGCATCAAATTTTCATTTCCTGAAGCTTATTGACTCAGGTTTTCTTCTGTGGTTTTTGTATTGTTCTTGATTTGCTTTTAAAATTATAGTGATTAAAGATTTGTTTGTTAAATCTATTTAGGAAAAGAATCTGTAATTAAAAGAAAGAAAATAAATAAATAAAATTAAAAGCTTCTGTTGTTTCCGTGAAATTTCTTCAGGGAAATTATGAAACCTCTGTTGAATTTAGTTTACTTGAGGAAATTGTTAGTTTCGTTATTAAATCAAACTTATGGGTAAAACAACATATTTAGATTTGTTTTAGAAGATTTAATTCAATGTAGAAATGAATTTATTTCTAAAACCTCTGTAGAAAAACCTAGAGGATTTGAAAGCTCCTGGATGTAACTTAGATTCCTTTTAGTTTTCTTATTTTTTTTTATTGTTTAAGAATTTGAGAAAATGGTTAAAAGAATTAGTTTTCATATCCTCTGTGAATTTTGGTTTATTCTTTGGAAATTTTATATTTTCACCTGTAGGTGAATGCTTCAAAATAATTTCTTCAGTTTATTTTCCGTGTGAATAATTTTATTTATAAATATATACATATATATTTATATATATATAAATATTTTGAATTCATTTTAAAAAAATATAAATAAATTAATGTCGTCGTACGGTGGACTATGCAGGATTGACTGTCTGGTTTCCGTTTTTCTTTGTATTTACTTGATGCTCTTTTGGGCGGGGGCTTAAACCTATCGCCGCTCCCTTTAATGGAGGTGCGGCTACCTCCAAATACAGCGCCCTCCACTATGTGGAGGGAGCATTGTCTTTGAGGGTAGTGCAACCCCCATACAAGGCGTGAGTATATGGAGATGGGGTGCAGGTTCGGCCATAGCCGACCCCTCCCCAAGTATTTACGTTTCTCTTAATTTTATTTTATTTTAAAAGAAAATTTGGGAACGGATTTCGTCCGCTTTCTAATAAAACTCAGAATTCGAGCTTCAGCCAGGTTAATATGTTATTTTTATAATCTGTATAAATATTATATATATACTATATATATATAATTGAAAATATATATATATTTATATATTATCTAAGGTTTTTTTCTTAAATGTGGTTTTATTTTGATTTTTTTAAAATAAAATGATTAAGTATTTTGAAAGAGAACAACAGACATATTTATTATATATATATATATATAATTAGATATATTAATATATATTTAATATATATATATATGGTATGTGTATATACATTTGAGTGAATAATTAATAGTTTATTTTATTTTAATTTGATGCATGCGATTTAGTTTTGAATTGAGATTTTAAAAGAAGTGATTGTATGCATGGATAAACTGATAGAGAAAATATATTTTATATTGTAGATATTACATGCTTTAAATAGAAAATTGAAAGAAATATAGGATTGGGTTAGAAAATTGAAAAGATTTACTTGCATGGATTTAAGTTGTTTTAAAGTAAACTAAAGAATTGATTATATGGAATAGGTAATTATTTATTTTAATTTATTTATTTTCTATTAGAGCAATTAAATTATTGTGATTGGAATATGAAAGAGATATGGATTTAGTATATCCAAAAATAGTAATTTCCTCATGATTGGCTTAAATGTTTTATTTTCTCTATATTCGTAAAGGAAAGCGAGTTTAATTGTTTTATATTTCTAATAATGGAAGAGGAAATAGGATTATATGATAATTTGAGTTAACCCAGTCATTGTGTATTTGACTTTGTCAATGTTACCTATTGATTGAGGATGGATTTAGGAAATCCAAATATTAGATTTGAATTATGACTTGAATTCTTTTTGGTAGCTATGTTGTCAAGTTGCATTTTGGGATATGGGATTATGTGCTAGTCCAAAATTGTAAGTCTCCTAGAGGATCTTAGAGGATGAGGGTTGTCGATTCTTTATGACAACCAGTTGTGTTTTCCCTTGGGTAGTGCATGGTGTCTTTTCAGTATTTACCCGGTTTTCACGAACGGGGATGCTTTGTACCTCCTTTGGAAGGAGTGGACTATGTGTTTTGTTTCCTCCAAGTTCTTTGGAGTGAGTTTCATTATTTGTTTCCTCCTTGTGATGGAGTGGTTATGATGCCTAGGTTGTATGCACTTGTGATTCCCTTGGTGATGAGTTTTGTTTGTGTGTTTTCAAATAGAAGAGTGGCTTCTAGTAGGGACCAGAGCCCGTAAGAGGTAAGATTGGGTAACCTTTGGAAGTAAGTTTAATCATGTGATAACTAAAATTGTACTAAAATTTGGGGAATAGTTCACACTAAAAAGATAAGTTCTAGCCTCATAGTCGCAAGTTCTTATTTAGGCTTGGAGTGAGTGGGAAGGCTTGGAATGGCAAGGTCATCTATCTTGTCCATACGAGAGGTATTTGATTCTGCATTAGTAAGTATGAGGGCCGAGGATCGGTAGAGGTCACCAGGAACACCAAAGCCTATGAAGATCCGCTGAGGGTAACTCATTATGAGTTGTACGATGACACTCTGTCTATGACAACGTTGGTATTTATGTTATGTGTATGGTTCTCTCAACATACTTGGTCTATTTTGTGTCTAGAAGCAATGTGACCTATGTCAGTGATGTGAGAGTTGTTCTTGTTTATTGCATTTTTTTGGTTATGTTAATATGAGTCAGTATGAGTCTGCCTATGGTTAGAGGTTTTAGATGTTTTTCCATGTTATGTGGTTACTATCTCCTAGCATGGGGGGTGGGCCTTCAGATACCACTTGGTTGGGTGGAACATGCACCATACACCGTTGGGTCCCCATTTATCTTCAGTACTTGGTGGTGAGACATCCAGTTGGACAGCTCGCAGATTCTTGTTTTAAATTCAAGCATTGTAATATTTCAATTTGTATAAGTTATTTTATCCCTCTTTTGTTTATGAGGTGGAATTCTATAATTGTAACACTTATGTACTATTGCCTCATTCTGGGAATGAGTGTTGTAACTATTGGAATAAGTTAATGAACTTGGAATCTCAGATGGTTATCTCATTATGTTATATTATACATTTATGTTGATGTAATACTTATTGCTTAAAGTAATTTAATGTTATGGTTATATGTAAGATGTATGTGTGGGTTTAAGTAATCCCAACCTTGTAGCCTTAGAGGTTGTTGTTAATTAGTAAGTGAATGTGTATGTTAATTACACTTTATAAAAAAAAAAAAAATTGGTTCGCTTAAGTCTTTAATTACAACTTCCTTTAGGGTTACTTGGCAAGGCATTACACTCTCAGTATACAAAAGTTTTCATGTTTTCAAAAAAAGAAATTCAGCAAATCTGTTGGTCCGCAGAAGATTTTTTTTGTCGCCTGAGAAAACGAAGTCTCCAAAAGTTTAGGGAAAGTGCATTTATTGCACGTGTGAACTATAAATTTTAAGTCCAAAGCCGCCATTTTTTTACTTTGCATTATCAAAGAGAAGAAGGAGAGCACTCGTCAAGTGGTTTTTGAAGCAACAAACAGAGAATTCATCAGCAAATTTATTAGATACTTCAAATCTCTCGAATTCTTCAAATAATTTGGTGTATAGTTGTGAACCCTAAAAATGTGAAAAGAATGGAGAAAATTAAAGGATTGATCACATTAGATGAGTACAATAGTGCAAAAATCAGATCTATGAGGAATCTATTGCTTCGTGATGAATTTAAATAATTAAACGAAGGCAAACACAAAAATCTAGATATGTGGAGTGAGTTTTCGTACTTCGTGGATGCGGAATTTGTAAAATTCTTGTTGAACAAATTGCATGATGATGTGTTAAATTTGGATAAACCTTACACAATCTCAAAAGGATTAATTGAGAAATTAATTGGATTTTACAAATTTGGTGATGTTCTTAAAAATAAATCTATCTGGAACGAGGAGGTAGAAACCCTAACTGGGATAATTGGAGATCAAAGAGCTCTATTGATAGCAATAATCAAAGATCTCATCATGAAGTACATCATGCATGGAATAACCTATAAAATATTCTACTGAGATTGGGAAGGGCTACATCAGTTGGTGTTGTCTATATTGCTCATAAGATGATAATTGAAGGTTGAAACTTTGACCTATGCGGATTGTTGAAAGATCAGATGTTGGAAAATGTCCAGTTGACAAAAGAATCGAGGTATACATTCAGGTTTGGTACCCTAATTGTTTGTCTGGTTATGTACTTTCTGAATTCATTTCCAAAAAATTTCAACGTAGCATGGACATCAGATAAACCGGTATGCACCCAAATCTACTCTTATGCTAAGAGTGTCGAATTGAGATTCAAAATTTGAAAGTTTTCATACAAGAACGTGCTTGTGAAATGTGGATTAGTCATTATTTCTCCTTTGGTGAGGACAATGGAAATTGGTTCCTATTCCGGTAGCACTATTAGAAGACAAAAAAAAGGTTAGGAGATTGTTGAATACAACCCTTCGGAAAGTAAGGTTCCCAAGATTGAAGTAAAAGGGAAGGAGAAGGAAATTGTGGATATTCTAGATGAAGAATCTAATGAAGAGCCTGAGAATCAACTAGAAAATGATTCTAGTATTGAAAAAGGCAGCGAAGAAGAAGAAGATTTGTCAAAAGAAAAAAATCAACAACTTATTGAAAGTGCAGGTTGTATGTAGAGGATTGCAAGGTTATGGTCAGTTAGACCATCTTATGATCAAGACTTAATTCTAGAAGTTCTGAATGCTCATATTGAGCATTGCAAGATAAGATTGGAAAGTCTAAAAGATATTCTACCTGAAGAAATGATTGAGTGTAGCAGAGAATCAATGGGCTCTAAAGACAAAGGAAGATAAGAAGGTGAAATGATCTCTCACCTGAAAGAGAAATTCAGACTATCCCTTGCTAAGCTTAAAAATAAAATGAATGAATTAAGGAAGTGTATTGAATCAACCACAAAGATCTATAACTACTATTTTTTTTGGCCTCATGCAGTCGACAATTACAAGGAGAAGTTGGATCAGATTGAGACAAAATTGAATGACATTGGTAAAAACTTTGATATGTCTCAAGATGCGGATGGAGTCATCAGAAGAAGAATCCAGGAATTGTAGGCATCTCAAATAAAAATTCAACTATCCAAGAATGTTCTTGTGGACACCTTTTGGAAGGTAAATGATTTAATTGAGTGTAGACTAGAGCAGTTGGTGGAAATTTAGAAAAATGGTGAAAAATTGGAAGGAGCAATCACAATTCCTGAATCTCTCATTGAGATTATCAAAAAAACTTCCAAGAACAACAACTTGATTATCAACATTGGGATTGCAATTGATAGTTGGGAGAAGTTTCTTCCAGAAGTGAAGAAAAACTACAAGATAATTTTCTGAAAGATAAGCAGTAAAGTATTTTCAATTTTTTGCAATTTTGTTCTAAGGAGAAGGACTATAAGCGTATATATGCCAAATTTCTTGAAGGTTGACGATTTTGAACAAGTGTTTTGTCACCTATGTTTTTCACCTTTTGTCATCTTTTTTGGTCAACTTTCTAGCATATGGCATCGCAGCTTTTTCATTGATGTCAAAGGGGGCGAGAATGCAGTGAAAAATTCCTTATAAGGGGAGAAAATGTATTATGAATCTTAGGGGGAGATAAGTGCAGCAAGCAGCTTTGAAGTATACCTTTACTGATTCCAACACTTAGGCATTTTTCACTAAGTGTTTCCATCAATGCCAAAGGGGGATATTGTTGGCATATGGCTAAGGAGTTTTTCTTGTAGGTGTTGTCATTGATGGTAACCCAAGTCATGCAACTCTAGTCTTGCATCAGAATGAGCAACACTAATTTTTGGCTCCTACCGGCATAACAGAGAAATGAACATGAGATCCGATTAAAGGTATAAAATTTGGTCTAATCATCTCACAGGACATGTATTTTGGGTTATGAATCCTTGAAGAAGGTTTGTAGAGGCTTGCAATGCCTTAGTTTTGATGCGCACTCACGGATAAGTGATCTAGGAGCTATGGTACATTAATCTATCAATTATCTATGTTAGAAGGCCAACCCGTAAAAGATAGAATTCATGGATGTATAAGATGAAATTAATTATAAGTTTCATTGTTGGATTAAGTGTTGTATGGGTCCTCTCTTGGTCTTAACTAACTTTGGAGGATGCGCATAATGTTTTGATGATGGATCTGGCCAACAAGTTAAAAATATCTTGATAACGTATGAAGCCGACTATCAGATGATCTAATCTTTTGTTGCGGATATATATAAGAGATTACTTTCATCATTTGGTGTGTGATTTATGATAAATGTGTGAGATATAAGTGATATTAAAATATAAAGTGTGAATTACGAGTCATTACAGAGCAATAAAGGGAAGAGCAGGGCAGAGCAAAGTGGAAAAATAGTGAGGAGATCCAGAATAAGATTCATGAGCTTCACCAGAACTGTTACCGAGCATTGTCAGATGCTATCATCTTAGTTCATCTCTTCATATAGTTTTAATCTAAATTTTGTAGGCAGTAAGCCTTTATCTTTTGAGCAGTGAGCTCTAGGCAGTGTGCCTGAATGCAAGTGCATTCCTTTTATAAACACTATACTTTTAGTACTCAAATTGTGGATTAATATCCACCATGGTTTTTCCCCTAACAGGGTTTCCACACAAAAAAATCTATGTGTCATGTTATGGATGTTTACTTTCAATGCATACATCTTTTCCTTAATGAAATGATGAAATGCTTTCATGTTTTGAATGGATGAATTTTTGAATATTATTGAACACTGATTCACCCCCCCTCTCAGTGTTCCCTTGAGTCCAAAAATCATATGCAGGGGTTTGTTTAAGGAACGATCTTTGTAGTGGTTTGTAATTATTGCAAGTGCTAGTTTTTTGTTTTGGTGATAATGTATACCTTGTAACATCGAATCTAATGGCCATGTTTTCATTTTGGTTGCACATTTTATTCACTTTTATGAAGTGAATTATATTGGCATGTAAATTTGGGTTTACATTGTGTTGATCCCATTCGTTGTTGATATCAAAATCATGCCTATCAATTATTTGGTGTTCATCTAGTTTGACATTATTAGTAAGTCCCATTTGTGACAACAATTCCCATTCATTCAAGTCTAATGGATCTGTTGTGTTTATCTCATTACCATTATCTTCTTCCTCTTCACTATTAGCTTCTATTTCAATTATGTGATCAATGTGCCATACATCAGGTGTTTGTATTCATTTGGTTCAATTTTGTTATTATTGTATCTTTAGTAAGACCTATGCCAATTTTTATGTCATGAAAATTATTGTATAAGAGTAATTTTCTCAACAAAATATTTCATAATTTTGTGAATCAAGTGATTTGGGATAGTATAAAACTTTAAGAAAACATTGATGAAATCTTTTTGTTTCCTCTTTTTCTATTTACATCCTTTGCAACATGATGAGTAGGACAAGGATCTTGCAGATTGAAGTAGTTTTATTGTTTCTAGTTGTAGAGGGCATTCCATATAGGAATGAAATTAGTTAGACTAGAATTCATTGTCATTTTTTGTTCTTGGGAAGCAGTCGAATATTTTTTGGCCAACATTCAATGACATAAATGATCGGTTATAGATGACAAGGGGAGATTTTTTGAGAATATGATATGTTTCTTATGCTCTAATATCATGCTCAACTACAAGTTCTATCATGAATTTTCAATATGCTATTAAAGCTTCATATTTAGGCTTTTGATTTGTGGTTATTATTGTAAACATATTAACACAACTCTTTGATTTTCTCTCTACTTTTGACACCTACTCGACAATGTATTTGAGAACAAGTGTTTGTGAGATGACTGGCTGGAAATCTATATTAGCTCTCCATATTGAAATAATTTCTTATTGGTTCATATTTTTTTACTAGCATTGCCACATGATAATATAGAGATAATTTTTTCTATCCATGGAGCTAGGTATGTAGAGGATCATCATTGAAAAAATAGGCCCTTAAGTGGCGATGAAAATTTAGAAAATTAGAGTTAGGAAACTTGACATAAAATTTTGAATAAGTTATCCATATTATTTCAAAAATATGTAACAAACGAATCTATAGCAAACTGAATGTAGTTTCTAAACTACTAGGTTTATTAAAAAAAAAAAATCTATTTGGTGAAAATTTGAAATTTCAATGGAGTAGTACTTAAATTTGAGGGAAAAAATAAGAAGTAGGTGTTTGTTTGACCACCCTAACCACAATAAAATGATAATATTTTTTTATGAGATTTAAGATATATGTAGAGGGCTCATGTCCCAATGTGATAAATATTTTTTTGTAATTTTTTTCCAAGTAAATAATTAATTATGAATTTTTTTATTACAACTTTTAAAAAATATAAAAACTTGTATGTCTAACCACCTTAACTTGGTCAAAAATTCATGAAATTCAATTTTTTTTAATCCTATAGTATGCAAAGTATAAAATTTGATGCATGTTTCAGATTCAAAAAATGTGATATCATTTGAAAGCTATAGATTTTTTACAATTAGCCTATCAAATAATACTTTAGTCGTAATTTAAATAGAAAATGAATAATAATTATTTATTAATTCAAAGTAAAGCATAATTTATATTTGTGGAAAGCGGAGAATCTCCTTTAAAAACCCTTTTCATTTCATCAATTTTGGGTAAAAATAAAGTCATCAGCCATATGGGCCATCATATCACTTACATATCACCACTTTTTGGCCCATCATGGTCCTGCACATACCCAAATTTGTATCAACATTCTATATTTTTCCCTTCTTGCATAGGCATGTTCCCTTAGTGCATTTTGTGTGCCTTTGGACATGATTAATTAACTCCTCATGATCATTAGAGATATTTGTACTAAAGATATTATTTGTGTTTTATAAACATGTATTATCAAGCAAAGATCAATGTGTTGCATTTTTGTCATGGGATCTAGTATGAGGTTTTGAATCAATGACATATGTGTTAGATTTATCTTGCTCTCTCGACTTCCAAGATATATTTTTAATCAAACTTTTACATGTATAGAGCATTTTCAAGCCAAATGAACCTATACACATGTGTGGTCCCTTGATGTTGGTATTCATACCTATACCAATATTATTTTGTATGGAGGAGCTTCTAAATGACCTCCTCACAAAATATTGTGAATTGTTAATGTAGCTATAGGGATGTGGTATGGAGGTTATTGATTATGTTATCTATGCAATTTTTATTTGATTTCATTGTTAATCATATGTCATTTGAGAGTATTTGTTGTAAATCTGGCCATTTTTTATCTACTACACTTAATGAGGAGAATAGAGTGGGTGACTCTATCTGGTTGATCATATTTGATAGTTCAGGATGACACTTATTCTAATAGGTCTTGTCCCTCTCATGGTAGATCCGAAATACATAATTTTCTCAACTAATTGTTCATCTAGAAGATTTTTAGGTGTTTTTGAAGTTTTTCAATGGTGGGTGGAATGTTCTCTTCTACATTTTTTTTAACGAAAAATATTGCAAGTCCTTAGCTATGATGACACATCATAAGATTGGAGATAAAATATCAAAACCTTGGGTGTCTCCAAATATTTGGTCATGAAATATCATTAAATATAATGCATATTCATGCATTTTTACTTCCATAATTTGTGCTTGCATTTGTAGTGCATTCTCATTTGGAAAGAGTGTGGGAAATTTCATATCAATGAGGCCCTCATTATTGTACTCATTTATTAGAGAAGAGATTATTTATGGCCAATCAATAATGTTATTTGTTGGGTGTTCAATTTTTAGGGTTTCTCTAATGGTTTGTAGCTCATGAGGTCTATTTAGTGGCCTAACCATAAATAACAATGTGTATGTTGATGCATTCTAAGTCTGTTCATCATAAGTGTCAGATTCATTGTTTGGGGCCTCTATTTCTTCATCAATTTCGATCGTGTGAAGCATGTTTGAAATGCTTTTTCTTTTTTTAGGAAGTTTTTTGACATAGGAGGCATTTATTTCAATGTCTCTATAGTATGGGTCATTTTTGACATTGTATTACAATGCATCTCTAATATAAATTCTACTTACAAAATAGTTGTAATAGTTTCCTCATGTATGCAATCTCTAAACTATCAAGACATCTAGGCCTGTAATTCTAAATGTAGAAGTACTTTTGCAATGTTTTTTATATCATATGGGAAGCTAATCATGTGGCCATTGTATTTATATTACCCTCGATGAGTGTGGGTGACCTCTAATATTGGGTTTACTCTTGTTATGAGCATCTTTTTTACTTGAGTGAGATTTCACAACATAGTAGGTTGTTCTCTTGGGTCCATATTAGTTTGCGATGAAAATAAATGTATGCCTTTCTTGTTGGAACATGGTTTTCAAATATAATTACTATTTGATTAATGAATAAGCATTCTAGGATAGTGTTCCTTATATATAGTACATGTTTGTAAGTTTAATAATGCATCTATTCTCTATCACTTTTTTGCTACGAGCATGAACTTACTATTATTGTTCGATGATGTGTTGTGTCTGATTCATTTGGTCTTTGTTTCTCTATGTTTTGCAGATGAAGAAATGCACTTATTTCCTCTTTATGATGAGAGTAGTATTTTTTACTTCTTTTATGACTTTGTATTCGTTGAAGTTCTATTTTTTGGGGTTCGGTTTTACATGTTTCATTGCTAGTGTCCATCATCTGTAGTTTAAAATAGTAGTCAAGTTAGAACACCTTTCTTACTCAAAAATAAACTGATCATATCCATACAATTCTAAATATATAAATCTCTATTCTTATACTATTATTTTGAAAATAGCACAATTGTGATATCTACATGAATGAAAATGGAAATATTTTATCATTATTATGAATTTAAATCTTGATGCCTAGAATAACATTAGAAATAGCTAGCTGAATGTTTTTGGAAACATTTAAGTTATGTTATCATTCATATATTTAGTTTGTTTTGATAAAGGAAAGGTGTAGGTTTTGTATGCAGGTACAATTATCCAATTATGAATGTTTTATGAAGTGTTAGTTAATAATAAATATGAGTGTTTTATGAAGTGCGTAGTTAATTTAGATACAAACACTAACACAATGGCTTAGGTTCTTAAATAAAAAATTACTGATAAGATGGAAAAATATCCCAAATAACATAGATAGTAAACACGATATCTTTTTGAACTGGGAGTAGCACATACAATATGAATTTACTAATACAATTCATTTTCCTTCTAACACATGCCTTGAAACAATTTGATAGTGTTGAATGCTAATAATTAACAAGTCTTAGATCCTAATAAATGTTGTTTTAAATTTAGATTCTCCAATGATCTATTTGAAAACGAATTCTAATATTATATATTTGAGTAAATATTCTAGAAAGTATTTAATTGGTATGAAATTCATGTTTATACTTATGTTTGTTAATGATTTAGTTTTATGTCTAAACTCATTGTTTTGCAGGTAGCTCTGTGTTTGAATTTTTTAGATGGTTTAACATTTATAACTTATAAGGAACAAATTTAACAAAAAATTTGTTCATGTTGAGTGTTGTCATTAGATGCAGATTGTTGGTATTACATTTGGTTATTGGCTTTAGATTTCCATTGATGTCAACTCCATGGTATAATATCCACTCATAGTAGCTACAAGAAGTTCACAGTGGTAGGAAATTTCTACAAAAATCTCACAGTTTGCAGCTACAACCAAAACCATTGTATGAAACTATAGGAGGTATGTAGATGCAATTGCAGGAAGTATGCACTACAAGAGGTATGCAGATGCATCTACAGTATGTATGTAGTTTGATGCTATAGCAGTGTGCATATTCAATATGTAAAAATACAACAATGTAAAATGATAATTATGCAAAAAGACAAATAGTTGTCCATATTTAATATACAAAAATACAACTTGAAAGTAAAAAGACAACATTGCAAGTTGGGAAAATGAGAGAACATTGATTTGGAAAATCACGTGGCAAAGCAAGTATGGAAGAATGATGACTTTAAGCTTATGTGTAGGTTTGGTTGATGAAATCTTTTTTATTTGCTAGGGTTTTTATATATGCAAAGTTTTGTTTTACATGGCTAAAGGAAATTGGTTGTATGCAGCTACAAGAGATTGGATTTTCCTCTATCATTATTTAGATGTTATGCTAGATACAAGATAATGTGGTGCAGGATGAACCCTTAGTTGAAATCTTTTGTTTATCATTTTTGGAAAACTAAGGCATGTCGGGGTGTCGCCAAAAAGTATAGCCTTTGACATTTTTTCACTCATTTGGACCCTTGCCTATGGATTTTGGACCTAAATAACCCCTTTTTTATTATCATTTATAGGCCCCTATGACCCCTTATTGTGCATCCCAAGACTTAATTTGATAAAATATCTAATAAAATCATCATAAAAACTTGATTTCTTTGCTCTCGGATAATCTAGCTAGAAAAGGGGACCTTTTAGGACTACATCACCCATCTGGGCGAATTAGTTTTGTCTAGGTGGACTAGGTCACCCAAGGTGGTGACCTAGTCCCATTGGAGCCATTTTTGGGATTTTGAGTAGGAAAAGTTAGGGTTTTGGTCTATTTCTCCTTCTTATTGGCCTTAAGGATCAAATAATAGAATTTTTTAGGTGGATTGCCTATAAATAACCCTAATTTTACATGAAAACACTCATAAGACACAGTCATTATTCACAACTCTTCACTCCTCATTCACTCCTTCTCAAGCAAGCTAGGGTTTGCATTCTAAGTCACCAAGACACATTTTTGAAGCATTCAAGGGTTGAACCTTTGTTGCAACTCAAGATCTCTCATCATGATAAGGTACTTAGTTTGTTTGTCTTATATTTCATGATTTATTTTCTTGTTTCTTCATTGGATATGATTATCTACAAAGGGGTTTGACCAAGGAAAACCCCTATATCCTAACATCAAACATTTTCTTCTTCATTAGTGAAAAGTGCATTTAGATTGTATTTTTGCATAATTAAATCATCCAAAATCATCAAATTTTTGCATTTTAATTTTAGGTTTGCATCATACAACCCCGAAACCATCAAAATTAGATAGAAAATTTAGAAAATTCTCGAAAAAAATACTAGAAGGACTAAGTCACCACCCAGGGCGACCTAGTCCCTTTAGGCCTCTGAAACTATCATTTAAAAGGTTGAAAACCTTTCTCTTAAGCTTCTATTTTATGCCATTATCTATCTATATCAATGGGTTGTCTTCCTGTGACATGCATTTTACTCAATCTAGCTTAAATTGGTCCATTTCATATATTTCTTAAATTGCATTTTTCTTTCACAACATTTTATTTTAATTACAATTAGTAAATTACATTGTTTAAAATCAGAAAGTTGCATTTCATCCCATTTATTTACATTGCATTGTAAGTTTACATAGCTTATATTACATTCAAATTATTAGAAATAAGCATTGTTTATATCCATGTCAATTACAATTTTGCAATTTTCTTTTTCTACATTAGTTCCTAGTTCATTTAGATCAAATTCATTACAAAACAAAAACAACACTTTACAAACATCACAAGCACCCACTCAGACCCTTCTTAATCCCTTTAGTAGGAATGACTTGGACATGTTAGATGTAGCCCTTGATGACTTCATCTCTCCTTGCTCATCCACTAAATATTTTCCATAAGAGGATGTAAGCAATGATAATCATGATAATCATCTTTGTTTTTCTCCTGATATCTCTCCCATCTATGATGAAGGTATCTTAGTGTAATAAGACATAATCATTGAAGATCATGATGGTCTTACTTATCTTCCTCTTCCTCCTCCCTCTTGCAAAGACCTTATTAAAAACAAAGCTAAAATCATGGTTACTACCTTATCTTCTCTTCCATCATCTCCCAACACCTCCCCTATTGGCAATACTACTTTAATACCTAAGGCTATGTTGCTATCAACCAATCCAATGATTGAGAGTTACAGAATTATTTCTATCATTCCTAATGATCCTCACATTTGGAAGGGTATATTTGAACAAACAAGTCAAATCATTGGTAACCATCTAATTCCTATTTATCCTTATCTTAATGCCTATCCTATGAGCGATGAAGCTACTTCACTAACTCTAATCATGTCATGTGATAAACCTATTGTTTGTCACTTTCCAAATATCTCTCCTCTTAGGATAGATACTATGACACAAGATAATGACACCTTAGAGGAAAATAATGCAACCATCAACAATAACAACACTCAACATTCCCCTTCTCCTAAAATCTCTCTTATTAGTGAAGAAGATATTAGGGTGTTACAAGATACAATTGATAAGAATCATGAGAATCTTATGACACAAGACACTTCAATCATAGATCCTTCCCTTCCTTGTGATGAAGTCAATAGTGTAGAACCAAATAATGCATGTCCTAACCATCTTATTTTTAGTTCTCCTAAACACTCTCCTACTAGGGAAGGAATCATGGTACAAGAAAACAACAACATGGTTGCACTCCTTTCAAGCAATAGTACTATGTATTCCTTGTGTAATGGTACACAAATGATACTCAATTACCCTTTCATAGAGATACATCAACCCAAGCCCACTAAGGTTATGCATACACAAGTTTCCATTAGATGCCCATCTATTATTGGACCTCCTAAGAATTCTCTAATATTTCCCCCACCTAAGAAAAACATCTCACATAACCCAAGCTACCATGAAATTCCCCACATATATGAAAAATTATATACCATCAAGGCTAACTTTTCCAAAACCTTGTTTCCTTACCCGCATAAATAACAATAGTTGTTACTCCTTGCCTTGCAATAGTTGTAGGGTCATAGCATACTCACTATTGTATGTTTCACATCCCTCGTGAGGAGCAGCATACCATCATCTCTTCAGGCTCACCTTTGTTCTGGACTAAGTGGGAGCAAGGGGTAGTTAGCCTTTTCTCTCATATGTCACTTTTCGTATCTCTAGAGACTAGTCGTTAACCTTCCATTAACTTATAAAAGAAAGCTTGGGATGTGGATGACATGTCTTAAGATTGACTCGCATGTGACATACTATCCCTTTTCATGACGTAGCTCACTTTGGAAACATATTACTTAGTATAGGGCTTTCCAAGTTAGCTCTCATGTCCTCTTGCACCTACCCTTGGCCACTTTAAAGAAATTTCTCACAGTAATGGTGTTAGGAACTGCTTTAAAGTGGGGGCATTCATAGATGACATATTTTCCAAAACTCCATGGTGTGAATTTTATTTTCCTTGTCATGTGTCCTCTTCTTGGTGGTGTCATTGGGTTTGATGTCTTCCAAGAGTGTATGATCAATTGAAGTGGCTTGATGTGAATGAGGCATCCCATGGATAATGATCTGACACCCTAACTTGTCCTCTCTTGGAGATATTAGGCACAATTCTCCCTAAGATGAAGACATTGCATGAACAAAGAAAAATCTCCTTCAACAAAATTTATTCACATTCAAATTCAAAAGAATTAACAAAAGAATTGTGGTGCTTTATCAAATTTATCAAGAAAGGTAACTTTGGTATGGTTAGTATAAGGGGAAGCCAACACACTAGCATGAGTTTCTCATTATAGGATGGGAAGTCATCACACTAACAGGACTTTCTCACTAAACCACCCGCTCTTTTTGGACAAACAACCTAGATCTGATCCACAACTAGCTGGACAAATGGTCAAAGGTTGATCCAAATTTTCACCTTTCCTAAAATTTTCTCCATTCTAATCCTCATCATCGCATGATCATGCATCTCATTTTGTTGTAAATAATTCACCTTGAATGTCTTCTTGGCTTAGAATCCTGAATCCTGGGGACCTCACCACCTCTTCTCTCTTTCTCATTCTTCACCATCTCCACTTGGCTACTTTAGTGTGATTTTGAAGCAATTTCATACTCTCACTAAAGTGGGGGCTAAATGTGTAGCCAAAAATTGTAGCCTTTGACTCATTTGGACCCTTGCCTATGGATTTTGGACATAAATAACCCCTTTTCATCATCATTTATAGGCCCCTATAACCCCTTATTATGCATCCCAAGGCTTAAATTGATCAAATATCTGATAAAATCATCATAAAAACCTAATTTCGTTGCTCTCAGACAATCCAGCTAGCAAAAGGGCCCTGTAGGACTAGGTCACCCATATAGGCGAATTCGTCTTGTCTAGGTGGACTAGGTCACCCAAGGTGGTGACCTAGTCCCATTGGAGCCATTTTTGGGGTTTTGAGCAAGAAAATTTAGGGTTTTGGTCTATTTATCCTTCCTGTCGGCCTTGAGGATCAAATCATTATTTTTTTTAGGTGGATTGCCTATAAATAAGCCTTAATATTATAATTTTACATGACAACACTCATAAGATACACTCATTATTCATAACTCTTCACTCCTCATCATTCCTCCTTCTCAAGCAAGCTAGGGTTTGCATTCTAAGTCACCAAGACACATTTCTGAAGCATTCAAGGGTTGAACCTTTGTTGCAACTCAAGATCTCTCATCATGACAAGGTACTAAGTTCATTTGTCTTACATTTCATGCTTTATTGTCTTGTTTCTTCATTGGATTTGATTATCTACAAAGGGGTTTGACCAATGCAAACCCCTATATCATAACATCCAACATTTTCTTCTTCATTTTGTGTGTGTGTTTGCATATTTAAGTATTTTTTAGGTTTGGAGGTCATTCAAGAATGGATTGAAGACTTGTTAGGGAATCTCCTTGTCAACTAGGGAAAAACGTTAAAAAAAGGACACCTACAAGCAGAGTTCCATAGTTCCAAGTCTGGGAAATTACCAAGAGAAGAAGTACAGGTTGAGGTCTATAAATTCCCCCTTCAAATCTCTCAAAAAGGAAAAAGGGACATTCCCACAAGTTGTGGTGATCTAGTCCCAGTGTTCCTTTTTTCTAGAGATTTTAACGGATCCAGAAACCCATTTGGCTGAAACAGACCTCAGATCAGTTTCCCAAAATCATCCTAAAAATGGACTAGGTCACCCAACTTGGCACAAGTGTCCCATCAAACATAAAAATCAGACTTTTCAGAAGTTCTGAGTTCTTTTAAGTCTATAATACATTTCTAGGTACCCCTCTTTTAGTTACAACTTTCTATTTTGTTAAAGTTTACATTTTTACGTCATTCTAGTTCATGCTTACATACAGCATTGTGTTTACAAACATAGTCTATTTTTAGTTCCTTACATTTAGATAATTGCATTTAGATACATTCGACACACACCACACCTTAAACCCCCTTATCTTTGAATGTAACCTATGCATTTTGGCCCATCTTTCTCCTCCTAGGTGAAAACCCTAAAAGTGTTAGAAAGCATTAAGGTGCCAAAATATTCGTTACAGTTAGTTTATACCCTAATTCGACTCCTCCATTCAAAAAGGTTGTTCTTTTTATTTCATGCATATAAAATGTTTTACCTATTAAAATATTCCTTCTTTGATCGATGCAAAATGAGATTTTATTCTTTGCTTGGTGGAAAAGTCTTTCTGAAGCGACACTGAATGAAAAGATTTTTAAATCTTTTATCTAAGTCTCTTACCTCTTGTTATGTTTTAGTTATTGGTGATGCGCTAGAAAAATTTCTTATTTATTATTGATATTAGATTTGCAAGCTGCAGATATGTTGGGAAGATCGAAGCTATGGGAATTTGATTATTGTTGATAAACTTGGCAGATCAAAAAATTGATGCAAAAGGAATTTCATATTTATTTTAAATACAAAAGAAGAATTTTTAAATTGATGGTGGATAGTTTAAAAATAAGTAGCAACATCAAATCTTGTAGTTGCTTAATTTATAAATCTTGCTGATGGAATATAACCAGAAGAGAATAAGATTTTGGTTTTCTAATATTCTATAGAAAGTAGCTATAGGAATGACAGAAAGTTACTCACAAAATATTGTAGAAATATTCGTTTGAAGATTAGGGCTTTGAAATATTTTTTTTCTAATAGTAGAAATATATAACGAAGATTGTTATTCATTTAAAAATAAGTGTAAAAAATGTTGTAACCTTTAGAGAAGAGTGTGTGGTAGAGAATGTACGAGTGTGGAGAAGAGAGTAGATGACTCTGTAAAAACAGAGTATGCATTTTTGAGTGTTGAAAGTTTTAATCTCTATAGAAGTGTGGGAAGGAATGTTTTAGTTTTGTATAGAATTGTTGTGTGGATGCATATTATAGTTTTCTGTAGAGTAAGTGCAAGGATACTTGCAGAAGTAGTGAATGATTGAAGAACAAAAGTTGTTTGAGGATAGCAAGTTAACAAAAGTCTTTCAAGTGAATTTTTTTTTTTGAGTTACAAAACTTCATTTGTAACATGATATTGAATTTATAATTAGAAATCTCTTATTGTATAATCATCTGAGTGGGTGCTCAGATTAGGGGTAGAAGATCCTTTGAGTTATTGCTCATAAACTTGGAATTGGTGTTCCATTGGTTCAATGCCCATACATTGTAACAAAAACCATTTTTATTATGAGGCTAGATTTGAGCAGTAGCCTCTAGTAGCTATTCTCACCAAAAAAAATTCCCATCTTGGATTTTTCCTCGTACATCTTGTGTTGTGGGATGCATTTTGTGTGTTTGGATTATATACCTTTCCTTTTCTCTTGGTTTATTCTTTCATTCTATTTTCATATTGCTTAAAAGAGTTGGAATTGGCAGTCCACTAGTTCACCCCCCTCTCAGTGGTCTTTATGTTCCTTCAGTCTAGATGTTACCAAAGAAAACAAATACATAGTATACCTAAATACCTGTTGGTCTTGTTTCACAAAAGGGCTTGCTAGCTTCCCCAAATTTAAAATTGTTCAATTATATGTGGAATCAATCTCTAGACTGCGAAAATATACATTTTAAACACAAACTTTGAAAGGGGACATTGAACAGATGAATTTCCCAAAGGAACTCATTAAAGATGTTCAATACACCTCTTTCTTACAAGGCGTGAATTATTTTTTATGCAATTCTAAGTTTTATTTCCAACTAACAACAATGATTCTCACCATATGGTGAATAAAATTCCTTCTTGGTTTGGATAAAGTATTTAACCAATTTTTCCCTAAGATTTATATTTCTTATGACATCAAATGCTTTAAAGGAGAAAAAAGAAGCAACTGCTTCAGAGTAAACTACAAAAATAATAATTTCAAAATTGTTTATTCTAAAATAGAGAATCCTCTTTAGTTTTCCTAGCTCTAATATTCTTCTATATGTATCAATTAATAAACTTAGACAAATCTAGTTGTGCCTGTAGTTCAATCACTTGTGGCTAGTTTTGTTGTGCAAACAGAAGCAAAAAACTAGAAAAATAAAAATATTTTCAACACAAATTAGTTGCAATAAAATAATAGAGAAAATATAGTAGAATAGAGTAACATAGTAACACAAATTTACATGGTAAAATCTTGACAAAATGCCAAGGAAACATCCATGGGGCAAGGTATCAATATTCTTATTGCTCAAAGAAAACCAAAATACATTCTTCACAGTTGCTGCTATCAATTACATTTCTGCATTCTCTGCCTTCAAGTGATAGAGATATATAGAGTATCTTCAAAAATACAATAGATGCTAAACATAAAATAAAAAAGAGTTTTATTCCTTTGAAGCAAATAGAAATTTCCTTTCAAAGTAAAATTGTTTATCTAAATCTTTCTATTTACGGTTTTCCATTCCTTGTTTTACAGATTGCTTTGCTATCACAATCCAACAATCTCTACCTTGACAACAATTTACCTTATACCTACCCAAGCCCATTCATCACCTTTGTTTCAAACCAATAGAAGCCAAACTCCACCTTAGCTTCTTTAACAATATTGGTTTAGTAAACACATCTGCATAATTTTCTTGTGTATGAACTTTCTCAAGAGTTACTCAACCTCCATTAATAACTTGTCTTACAAAATGGTACTTAGTCTCAATATGCTTGGTCCTTCTATGATAAGATAGATTTTTAGCCAAATGGATAGCACTTTGACTATCACAAAATATAGTCACTTTGTCTTGCACTTTTCTAAAATCACCCAAAAGCCCCTTCAACCAAATTTCCTCTTTACATGCATGTGAGACAGCCATATACTCTGCCTTAGTTGTGGATAAAGCAATTATTTCTTGAAGCTTTGACATCCAACTAATAGATCCACCTGCAAGAGTAAAGACATAACCTGAAGTAGATCTCCTTTTGTCCAAATCCCCTGCAAAATCTAAATCAACATAACCACATACTAAATCACTACAACCATTATAGGTGATACAATAATCACTTGTGCCTCTAAGATATCGAAGCACCCATTTCACTACTACCCATCTACTAAAAAACTAATTGCATGTGAAATATTTGGTCTTGTACATACCATCGCATACATTAAACTTCCTTTTGCATTAGCATATGGTACACAAGACATATAATCCTTTTCTTCTTTATTACTAGGACATAAACTTGAAGAAAGCTTAAAATGGGAACCTAAAGGGATATTTATTGGTTTCACATTTTGCATACCAAATCTTGTGAGGATCTTCTGTACATATTTTGGTCATGATAACCAAAGCTTACCATGTTCCCTATATATGTGTATTTCTATGCCCAAAATTTGTTTTGCTGCTCCTAGATCCTTCATATCAAATTTCCTAGCCAACTAAGCCTTCAAATTGATGGAGCTCCCAACATTTTTCTATTATGTTGAATGAAATCTGGTTTTGGTCTAATTTTGAACCTTTGTCCTCTAGGATGGGGGGGTTTAGGCCTAAAAACTGTTATTTCATTTTTTTTCTCACAAACCCTCATTCATTCTAATCTTGAGTTGACTTGCTCAGCCCATTACTAGCCATTTAATTCATGACTTGAGCCTTTGAGTGTGTTCTTTTCCTAGCCCCTTTGTCTAGGATTGTCGGTCACCTCTCGTGTTGCCCATTTCAAATATTTCCAAGGCCGAGCCAAAATTTATTTCTAAAATGAATTATGCCTAATTCGTGATCTCCCAAGGGTAAAATTCTCACCGGCCTAGATTGGCCACCTCTTTAAAACTAATTTTGTGCACATGCAAGTTGCGAGATCTCTCGATCTCGGGAATTAATTTGGATTGTTCCTTGCTAACCCCACTAGTTTCAAATGTCAATTGATCAAATGGCACAAGGCATGTGGAAAGCTGATGTGTGTACTAAGAATGTGGGGCCTGATCTCCATTATGTGGCTTACCACTTGCTAGTTTGGATCAACGACTGAGGATTGGTGTTGAGAGTTAATCTCCATCGTTCCTCACTAACCCTGGCCGATTTAAATAACATCTTGAAAATCCCAGTGGGGTTAGCAGAAAGTTGACATGTGGCTGCCCTTTCTTGACCATGATGAATTGTGCATGGAACCCCTGTGACGAAGTGGGTGCCAGGCTGGTAGGGTTCCTATTAGCTAAAAAAAATGAGTGAGAATTCAAACATAGTAAATTCAATGAGGGTTGTTTGATCCACCACCTCATCAACAGATCGATGCTTGATATTCAAAAACTAGAAACACGTATGTGATGTTTTTTGTGTTCTATGAATAGTGGGCATTAATGGCATGTATCTTTTAGAGTATTCAAGTTGATCTATGTGTGTGTGAGGAATTAAATTTTGGTAATCATGAGGTATAATGAGTGAACTCCTAGGCACTTGATAGATTAATGATGATGAAATGGATGCTAATAAGTGATTTCTTGTTCATGTGTGTGAGTTTTTACTAAAAATTAATGATTGACATCACCAATTCACTCAATAAATGAAGATGGAAGGCTTCCATTGTCACCATTGTAATTAGCAATCCAAATTTTCTAGTGTCTATGTAGAGTGTGGTAATCATTCTGGTGAAGAGCTATAAACTTGCATAATTGGGAATGATGAGTAAGCCAACTACTTCCTCACTACTGGTATGAAGGTCATTGAGGTTATAATTGAAGAATCCTCATGATGATATCATGGTGTAAAGACAATACACTTATGCAGGTGTGTCAACTATGAAAGGTGAATACAGGGATGGCACTCGTGGAAATTATCATGTATCAGTTGATGCTAGAGGTATCCATTTGTTGGTAGGTCATGCTAGAATGATGGAGACAAAAGGAAAGGAGCTTGTAGGTATTGTGCAGGGAGTGCAAAGAATTATTAGGTACAACCGAGCTTCTTACAGGTGGCAACAGTCCCCTATTGCTATAACCAATAGCTCGTCTACTAGTGAGACCAAGAAAGATTTTGGGTATAGGCAGTAACTCATGCTTTTGAATCAATTGGCTCCCCCAGGGGTGGAGATACTTGCGGTGCCTCCTATCTCTATGAAAACCTCTAGTGGACATGATTGTGTGATGGCTAGCAAAGAAAAAGATGATGGTGGGGCGGTGATTTCTCCTCCCATTGTCACAAGGACATGAAGTGGGTGCACGTACCATGGTGCTAATGTTGGTGTTAGGTCTAGGTTATGGAGAGCATTTTTGGGTTCTAAATTTTTGTTATGGTAATAGTAATCCCATATTTTGGCTAGATGTGAAATGCAAAGTCTATTAGTGGTTGGCAACCCTTTGCAATGGTTGTTACGACTATGGTTTCCCTTGTTCAGTAAATGGTTTCAAGTCACCTTTGGGGAAGTTTTGAAATGAAAACCAATTTTTTTGCTAAAATGAAATGCTTTTGAAATGTAACAGTAATGAGCTCAATGCTTGTTTCTCCCTTGGTTTATAAAAGGGATTTCAAGGCTCATCACATGGGTCAAAATTTTGAGTCTATAATAGCTTGTGTAGAATTTAGGTGTAGATAGTAGGTATAATGCATAAGGCTTGGGAAGTATGCTAGTTTTTATCTTGGGTACAAGTTAGATATGTAATAGCCTTAAATGGTTATATATAAATTACTGATAACCAAAGAAATCTAAAATTTAAAATATGTACTTCCCTGTATGCAATTTTGGAAGATTATGAATGAAATATCAAGGATCTTTTCATTTTTCTTCAATGGTTTTTTTGAATGTGTGATTTTATTTTGTTCTTTGACTCAAATATTCAATTAAATGCTAGAATGTAGTCATAGGTTTGTAATAAATTGCATGGGATATTGTAATAATTAGTGTTTTAAATAATGTGAGTTTCTATAATGTAAGTCATTATAGGAATAGTCCACCTGGGTTAGGGTTAAATATTTTGTGTATTACTATTTGTCCCATATTTTACTCCATTCACCCAATTGATGAAGCATTGGTCTATTTTTCAAGTATTTGTACAATAAATGAACTGATAGTAAGTCCAACTATAGGCTCAAAAGTAAGAACAAATACTCATTATGACATTGCCAAATCTCATATGCAAGTTTGAGATATACCTTTGTTCCTAGCAAGTGGAGCATTTTTTACTTAAAGTATCATCCAAATCTTAGTAGATTTTGTTCATTTTCTGGTTATAGGAACCTATATGTGCTAAAGTGTTCTCTAATTGAGTAAATCATAATGAACATAGTAAGGAAATACCCTCCTTGGTCCCATAGAGCCTAAAGAGGAGTAGAGATCCCATAGTTATTTACTCATTGTGTTGGCCTCTAACCTAGGAATTTCTTGAATATAAGGCTTAGCATCCCTTTAGAGAATTTCGGCATTGAGTAGGAAAAACACGAATAGAATTGGTGACTTTGCTGGGAAAAATTTCCATTCTCCTATCATAGGTTGTACTATACAGTCAAATTGGTGTGTTAAATCTAAACATTTCATTCAAAGGTTAAAGATTCCTTGAGCCTTGTAAAGAATTCAGTTGCAGCTAAGTTTTAAAGATCTAAAGGTGACTCTGTTGGTGGAACAAACCCTTAATGACATTTATTTAGAAGATACTTTATTCTTCTTGAAATTTAATCTTTTTTCAAGAGAGGTGGTGACTCTGACTCAAAAACCTGATAAAGAATGTAACAAGGTTTTAGATCTACAAGTTCACATTCAGAAGTGGATGGCTGCTCTAAAATTCTAGGTATTCTTGTGAATTTGGGGGAAAAGTTGTCACATTTGTAAGGGATTTGTGGGAATATCTAATATATAGGATTAAGTGTTTCCCAATTTGGTGAGATAACACTAATATAGGGAAAGGGGGTGGTATTCTTTGCATAATTCTAGAGTTAAATTAAAAAGGATGTAAAATTTTGTCATATTCATGCATTTCACTTGTTGAAGGATGCACACGCAAAGTAGAAATAGAAGGTTTACATTATAAAGAATTAGAATTAAAATTTTAGAATGATCTTGTACTATGTGGTGTCATAATTGAGGTAGCTATAAAAAAAATTCTAAAGGAATTGTAGGATGTAATGTCACATCACTCACCCTAATGTGGTTACTGGTACATCCATGAGTAATGATTCATCCTTTTCAAATCAAGAAAATTTTAGTGCCAAGAGATATAGGGTTATTGACTTTGGTAATATTTTTGGCTACCCTAACATAGTGCCACCTAAAATCAAAGATAAACTAAAAAGGTTTAGTGGTGCAAAGCCCATGTCAACAAGAAAACATTTGCAAGAGTTTTTTGATATGATGGGAGATCATGAATTGAATTTTGAAGATGTTGTCATGAGGTTGTTTGTTCAATCTCTGAAAGGAGATGCAAGGTACTAGTTCTCTTTCTTACCAATATCTTCTATACATTCATGGAATGATTTTAAAGTAGTATTCACAGAGAAATTTGGTGAAAGAGTCAACTTGGGTGTGGTAAGAAAATGTTTTATAGAAATCCATAGAGAAGAGGACAAATTGGTCCCTTCTTTTGATCTTAGATTTTCAAATATCATAAGGGAAATCCCTGAAAGTATACGACCAAATGATGTTGAGTGTTTGGTTGTGTATTTAGGTGCATTTTATAGAATGACAAGCTATTTTTTAGAGAGAAATATCCCACAACACTACGCCAAGCATACCAAATTTCTATAGAAATTGAAAATAATTTGAAGTATTCAATGATGAAGGGATGGCTAGCTGCCAATGCTGGTCAATTTGGAACATCTTGTGCAAATGTAGTCAATGAATCAACCTATAAGGAATCATGCCAGGAAATTAAAGCTTCTACTATTCCATGGTTCTCTTCACCACAATATTCAAGTCATAGTGAGCCCCATGTGAAATGTCCACAAGATTCAGGTAAGGCTAATCATATATCATATGCTAAAAGACTATGTGAAATAAAAATAAGTCAAGGTGAATTGTCCCATGACCTGTTCCAAAGGTTTGTGGATGTTTTGTTGTAAATAAAAGAAAGTGTTAGGCCTAAAGAGTTAGTATGCATTGATTTTTTTATGAGATATACCGGTCAGGTATGAGTATGTTGCCCAAGGAATTGAAGCCTGAAAGTCTAAGCCAAATTGTTGATTGGATAAAATTAGAAGAAGGAATTGTGAGAAATCATGCACGATACCAAATATCCCTGAATAATGATGATCATAGTCTTGTTGAGGCAGAGCAAGAGATAATAGAAAGAGATGAAGAAGATGAATCAGGGTATATTTATTACAACCAATTCACCTATGATGTACATGGGAAGATCATTACAATAGTGATGAAGATGATGACCCATGTTGTGATAGAGGGTACAATGTGTCAGAATCAAACTCCTGGGATGTATTGAATGATGCAGAGTTGGATGAGGTATGAATGATTGCCCCATTAAGTCATTTAATCAGTAGTGGTGATTCTAATATGGTTCATGCTCATTCATTTGCCAATGATCAAGATGTTGACTACCAAAACTGTGATCTTCAGTTTGAGGGGTCTGAATGTAGTCTTACTATTGATGGATTCTCATGTTGTGGTAGTTGGGATGATACAGACTCATGTCTTTCCTCTGTTTAATATGACTACCCTTACCAAATGAAAGGAGACCCTCTCTCATAATTTTGTAGGGAATTTGATTATGATGATAGGTTGTGAGGCTTGTATCCTTGTTTAAAGGGAGTAGAGGATTCCTGAGAATAGATTAATGTAATCAATAATCCCATTTTTTATGAAACTTTATTCATGTCAGTTGATAAAGATGAATCCCTTGGTTGGTGCAGGGATAATCCACTTTTTGAGGATTCTATTGATGCTTTGGATGTATGGTCAGGGTATCATTATGAGCAGGCAGAACAATGCACTAGAAATTTTCTTGATGGGAATGGCTATGAAGTTTTCACATTTTGTAATACCATGGAGGATGAGACTAAGGGTCAAGGGGAGATCCAAGCCCTTGAATATTTTTCCCAAGAATGTAATGAATCCCATGAAGGTGACCTGAAAATGTTTCAGTTACATGAGAGAGAGCATTTTGAATCTAAAAGTGATGAAGGGTATAAGGACAAAAGTGTTACTATTCAAAGTGTAAATGTTGAGTCTAATGTCAAGTGCTTGGATGATGATGTGTGCATTGATAAGGGAAGATTTTCAATATTCAGTGACCAAGCTACATATTTTGGATTGGAATTAGGTCTCATTAATGATGAATGGCAACTGGGCTCAGATGTGGGGAGGCCAAGTAATGATGGACATGATATTAGCCAACATGGATGTGCGGTTGAAATTTTTACTGATACTCCTCACCTTTGGGATATCATCATGGATTTGTTTCCACCTAGTGAATATGGAATCTATATGAAGCAAGGTGAAAACTTTCTTGAATCTGTTTCTATTTTTTTTGATGCTCCAAGAGATTGCTAGCCTAGTCTGCTGCACAATTTTTTTGAAGGGTTTCAATTTGATAAACATGGTGGATTTGATCAAGTGGAATATGGATGTTTCCTTTTTTCACTTCAACTAAAAAAATATGAGGTTAGCAAGTAGGGCATATGTCAGGTAAGTAGGATTGAGTATATCCATTGTAATGATGTTGAATGTCTAGAATTTCCTGGTATGAGTATGCATCGAATACAATTATGTGAAATAAAAGTATCTAACAAAAGGAAGGATGGGTCCCAAATCTTGGAAGGTCTTGAAACACTAGACTTAAAAATTGATGCTAGTGGAATTGGATGATTTTTCCTAACAGGGGGAACTTTGTATAGTCATGTAAATGTTGTATATAAGTTTGGTTTGTTTCTTTCATTTTGTGTCTTCTTGTCTTGTTTGGACAAGCTCGTGGTTTTTGTTTTTGGGCTAGTATGCTTCTACCTAAGATTTGGTTTCTCTCTATACCTGCTTGGGGTATACGTCCCCAATCATGAGCCACTGATATAGCTCCCAAAAAATTTCTATTTTTTTGAATGACATCTGGTTTTTGTCAAATTCTAAAGTTTTGTCCTCTAGGATGGGGGTTTAGGCCTAAAAGCCTCATTCGTTATAATCTTGATTTGACTTGCTCAGCCCATTACTGGTCATTTAAGTCATGACTTGAGCCTTCAAGTGCATTCTTTTATCATCCCCTTTGTTTAGGAGTGGTCACCTCTCGTGTTGCCTGTTTCAAATATTTCCAAGGTCGAGCCAAAAAAAAAATTCAAAATGACTGATGCCTGATTCGTGATCTCCCAAGTGTCAAATTCGTGTCGGCCTATTTTGTCTCTCTCTTTAAAAATAATTTTGTGCACATGCAGGTTGTGATATCTCTCAATTATGGGAATTGATTTGGATCATTCCTTGTTGAACCTGTTAGTTTCAAATGTTTGTCGATTAAATGGTGCGATGTATTTTGGATAGATGATGCATGTCCTTCTAAGGATTTGGGGCCCGATCTCTACTATGGTTCTTACCGCCTACTAGTTTGGATCAATGGTTGAGGATCGGTGTTGAGAGTTAATCTCTACCATTCCCTACTGACCCCACCTAATTTAAATAACATCTTGAAAATCCTAGCAAGGTCAACAAAAATTTGATACGTGGCTACCCTTTGTTGACCACGATGAATCATGGGTGGACCTCACATGTCGAAGTGGGTGCCAGGCTAGAAGGGTTCCTATTGGCTAGAATAGACGAGTGAGAATTCAAACATAATCAATTCAATGAGGACTGTTTGATATGTCACCTCATCAACAGATTGACACTTGATATTCAAAAACCACAAACATGCATGTGATGGTAGTTTGAAGTTGATCTCCATGTGTGTGAGGAATTAACTTCTGGTAATCATGAAGCATAATTTGTGAACTCCTAGGCACTCGAGAGATTAGTGGTGATGAAGTGGACGCTAATGAGCGATTGCTTGTTCACGAGTGTGGGTTTTTACTAAACATTGTTGATTGAAATCACCAATTCACTCAATAAATGTGGATGGAAGGCTTCCATTGTCACCATTGTAATTAGCAATCCAAATTTTCTAGTTTTTGTGCAGAGTGTGGTAATTGTTCTGGTGAAGAGCTATAAACTTCCATAATTGGGAAGGATGAGTAAGCCAACTACTACCTCACTACTAGTACAGAGGTCCCTGAGGCTACAATTGTATAAGATTCATGATGATATCATGGTGCATAGACAATGCACTCATGTGGGTGTGTCAACTATGAAAGATAAATGCAAAGACGACACCTGTGGGAAGGATCCTGTATAAATTGATGTTGGAGGTAGCTATTTGTTGGGAGGTCACACTACAACAATGAAGACGAAAGGAAAGGAGCCTACAAGGTTTGTGTGGAGAGTGCAAAGAAATATTAGGTATGACCAAGCTTCTTATGGGTGACATAAGTCCCCTATTTTCTATAACTGATAGCTTGTGTACCAATGAGACTGAGACAAATTTTGGGTATAGGTAGTACCTCATTCTTTTGAATCTATTGGCTCCCCTAGAGGTGGAGGTGCTTGTGGTGCCTCCCGTATCTATGAAAACCCCTAGTGGACATGATTGTGTGATGGTTGAAAAAGAAAAAGATGATGATGGGATGGTGAGTTCTCATCTCATTGTTGCAAGGATGTGAGGTCGGCACATGTACCATGGCATTGATGCTAGTGTTAGGTTTGGGTGATGGAGAGAATGTCTAGGTTCTGAATTTTTGTTATGGTAACAATAATCTCATATTTTGGATATATTTGAAATAAAAAGTTTGTTAGTGGTTGGTGACCCTTTGCGATGGTTGTTACGATTATAATTTCCCCTATTCGGTAAATGGTTGCAAGTCACCTTCAAGGAATTTTTGAAATGAAACCAAATTTTGTGCTGAAATGAAATGTTTTTGAAATGTAACAATAATGATCCCAATGCTTGTTGCTCCCTTGGTTTATAAAAGGGATTTCAAGGCTCATTACAAGGATCATAATTTTGAGTCTATAATGGTCTATGTATAATTTAGGTGTAGATAGTAGGTATAATGCAGAAGGCCTAGCAAGTATGCTAGTTTTTGTCTTGGGTATAAGTCATATATGTAATAGCCTTAAATGGTTATAAATAAATTATTGATATCAAAAGAAATCTAAAATTTAAAATATGTACTCTCCTATATGCATTTATGGTAGATTATGAATGAAATATCAAGGACCTTTTCATTTGTCTTTAATGGTTTGTTTGAATGCAAGATTTTATTCTATCCTTTGACTCAAAGAGTTGATTAAATGATGGAATGTAGTCATTTATTTGTAAGAACTTACATGGGATATACTAAGATGTAGTGTTTTAGATATTGTGAGTTTATGTAATGTAAGGCATTACAGGAATAGTCCATCTAGGTCAGCGTTAGAAAATTTGTGTATTACTAGTTATCGCATATTTGACTCCATTAACCTAATTGATGAAGCACTGGTATGTTTGTCAAGTATTTGTGCAATAAATTAACTGGTAACAAGTCCAACTATAGGCTCAAAATTTTTTAAAAATACTCATTGTGACATTGCCAATTCTGTTATTCAATTTTGAAATATACCTTTGTTCCTGCAAGTGGAGCATTGTTTACTTAAAGGATCAACTAAATCTTAGTAGATTTTGTTCATTTGCTGATTATAGGAACCTATCTTTGATGAAATTTTCTCTAATTGAGTAAATCATGATGAACATAGTAAGGAAATACCCTCCTTGGTCCCACAGAGCCTAAAGAGAAGGAGTGGAGATCCCATAGTTATTTACCCATTGTGTTGGCCTCTAACATAGGAATTTATTTAATATAAGGCTTGGCATCCCTTTAGAGAATTTTGGGGTTCAGTAGGAAAAAACATCAACACAACATATTAATTGCAGCCATTCTTTTTCTTTCTACAAGAATATCATCAACATATAACACCAAGATAATAAATAAATCATTTTCCAAACTTTTAAAGTAAACACAATGGTCATACTCACTTCTTGTAAAATTTTGGCTCACCATGAACTAATAAAACTTCTTGTACAATTGCCTAGGTGACTAATTCAAGTCATATAATGACTTCTTGAGTTTTCAAACAAATTTCTTGTTGTGATCTTGAACAAACCCTTCTGGTTGTTCCATATATATCTCCTCACCCAAATCTCCATGTAAAAGTTATATTTTAACATCTAGTTGCTCCAACTCAAGATCAATTAATGCAACTAATGCTAACACAACTCGAATAGAAACTATCTTAACAACTGGTGAAAAAAATTCATGAAAATAAATACCTTCCTTCTGAGAATATCCTTTTGCTACTAGTCTTGCTTTGTACCTTTCAATGTTATCATCAACACCCTTCTTCAGTTTGTAGACCCATTTGCAACCAACAAATTTCCTACCCTTTGGAAGCTCTACCAAGTCCCATGTTTTATTATTCTCCAAGGAATCTATTTCTTCTTTCATTACTATTTTCCATTTAGCACTTTCAATTCCATCCATTGCTTCCTAATAACAACTTGGTTCCCCATCATTAGAAATCAAAGTAGCAGATGGAACAAAATCATCATACCTTTTAGGAGGATTTCTGACTCATGTAGATCTCCTTAGAGATGGTTGTGGTATTTCCACATTTTCTTGTATTTTCCTACATTCACATCCACATCTTCATCTCCTGAAGCTTCGTCTTGCTACCTATTTTCTATAGATGGTTGAGTTTCCAACTGAACTTGTTGATATTGAGGTACTTGTTCCTGCTCCAAATCAACTTCTACAATGTCTGATTTTATTAGAGAAGATTCATCAAACACTATATATCTGCTAATGATGATTTTGTGTCCATAGTAGGACCCCATAATCTATATCCCTTAACTCCATCACCATAACCAACAAAAATGTATTTCTTAGATTTGGGGTCTAATTTAGAATGTTGATCCTTTGAAATAAGAGCATATGCATCACAACCAAAAAAATTCAGATTTGAATAATCACATGAATGACTTGTCCATACCTCTTCAGGAATATTACAATCTATTGCAACTGATGGTGATTGATTTATCAAGTAGCATGTTGTATTAAATTCTTTTTCCCACAATTCTTGATCCAACTTGGCATTACTGAGCATGCTCCTTGCTCTCTCTAGAAGAGTCATGTTCATGTGTTCAGCAACACTATTTTGCTAAAGAGTGCAAACTGTGGTTTTATGCCTTTTTATCCCTTCTTCCTTACAATAATTATCAAACTCCAATGATGTGAACTCACCTCCATTATATGTTCTTAAACACTTGATTGATCTTCTAGTACTCTTTTCAACCAAATCTCTAAACTACTTGAATACACTAAACACATTAGCTTTGATTTTAAGAATATAATCCCACACCTTTCTAGAGTACTCATCTATAAATGTCACAAAATATGAAGCTCCTCCAAAATAAACTATAGGAGATGGTCTCAAACATCTGAATGAATATAGTCTAGAACACCCTTGTATGACTACCTGATTTAAACTTATGTCTACACTTCTTTCCAAAGACATATTTTTTGCAGAAATTCAAATTCAAACACCTTAAATTTTGAAGTAACTTATGGTTTACCAATACCTTTAGCCCTTTCTCCCTCATATGACCCAATCATTGATGCCATAAATGAGTAGAATCGTCTGATTCCTTAGATAACACTACTACATAATTTATCTTAATACTCCCATTTATCTTGTAAAGGTTTCCAATTTTTCTAGCCTTCATGACCACCAAAATTCCTTTGAAAACTTTCAGCACTCCACCTTGACAAGAAAATTTATAACCACCAAAATCTAAAAATCCTAAGGAAATTAAATTCCTTTTTAAGTTATGGTACATGTCTTGCCTCTGTTAATGTTTTTACAACACTATCAAACATTTTAATCTTAATGCTCCCAATCCCAATAGTCTTACATGAAAAATTATTTCCCACAAGCACAACACTGCCATCAATAGCTTGGTAAGGAAAAAACCAACTCCTAATGTAGATACACATGATTTGAAGCACCATAATCTAATAACCATTCCTCATCATGTTGTAAGAAATTAAAAAAAGATAATACTTCATCTACCATACCTAAAATTGTCTTAGTCAGATTTCCTTCCTTTTTGGAGTCATCATTCTCTTCTTTCCTCTTCCAACAATCTTTCTTGAGATGCCCAAATTTATGTCAATACCAACATTTTCCCTTACCCTTTCTACCTTTTGACTTAGACCTAGATGTTCCTCTCAAATTCTCCCCTTTTTTAATGGATCAACCTCTAGCCACCAATGCTTTTCGTGTGTACGTATTTATTTTAGACTTCCTTCACACCTCTTTAGACAACAAAACTCCCACAATAGAATCAAATTCAATGGTGTCAGTTTTTCTAAAGCTAATAGAAGTGACTATGTCATTCCAAGATTTGGGAAATGGACACAATAGAGTAACTGACTTGTCTTCATATTCGATTTTTACACCCATACTAGATAAATGATAAATAAGAGTATTGAAAACATTTAAATGATCAACAACTTTTATACCTTCCTTCATTCACAAACTATACAATTGCCTCTTCAAGTAGATCCGGTTTGTCAAGGATTTTTTCACGTAAAGACTCTCCATTTTGCTCCATAAGCCTACAGTTGTACTCTCTCCAACAATATTGAAAATAAACTAATCTTCCAAACACAATTGAATTGTGCTAAGAGCTCTCTTATCTAGATCTTCCCAATCCTCATAAGTCATATTTGTAGGATTCTTTTCCTTTCCTACCAATGCCTTGTGCAACCCTTGTTGCACTAAAAAATCATGCATCTTGAGCTTCCAAAGTTCAAAGTTATTCTTCCCATTAAATTTCTCCACCTTGAACCATGCATTTTAAACCTTCAACATTTGATGTTGCAAAAAAAAACACCAAATCCTAACGCAGTAGCTACAAAAAATAAAAGCTCTAATACCACTTGTGCAAGCAGAAGAGAAAAGTAGAACAAATAAAATAGTTGCAGCACAAATTAGTTGTGAACAAATAATAGATAAAAAAAAAAAGAATAACATAGTAGACACAGATTTACGTGGTAAAACCTTGAAAAAATGACAAGGAAATATCCACGGGGAAAGGTATCGGTATTCTTATTACTCAGAGAAAACCAAAATACGATCTTCATAATTGCTGCTATCAATTACATTTATGAATTTTTGTGCCTTCAAGGTACAAAGATATATAGAATATCTTCTAAAAACCAGCAGACCATAAACATAAAAAAAAAGAGTTTTATTCCTTTGAAGAAATTATACATTTCCTTTCAAAGTAAAATTGTTTATATGAAGCTTTCTATTTATGGTTTTATATTCCTTGTTTTACAGATTGCTTTGTTGTCACAATCCAATAGGTTCAACTGATGATGGAAATTATGGAATGGCTTTTGGTTGGTTGTAATTTATTGACAAATCTAGTTGTGCCTACAATTCAGTCACTTGTGGTTGGTTCAAGCGATGATGGAAATTGTGGAATGGATTTGGTTGGCTACAATTCACTTCCAATATTGGGACCATATTGGGAGGTTTTTCTTATATTTTACTAGTTGCAACAATAATAATGGGAATTCCTAGAGCTGGAGAGTATCTTTTCATGTAGTCGCAGTAGTAAGTGTTATGATTGGAATTTTGATTCGACTGTTTGGGATGGACCCAAGGTTTTCAAATGGGGCAATTCAAACATTGTAAGTATATATATTATACAGTCATAGTAACCAATAATTTTAAAGAAATACCTAGAGCCAATTTATAATTTAATTATGCAATTTGATTTCTATTTTTTTCTATAGCCGTCATCTTTTTGGAGATCATTTAGATATACGAAGATAGGATTTTTTCTTATTTAGTTTTTATTTTTCTAGTAGCAATCTCTTTTTTTTATTGAAGTTTCCAACTATGTATTTTCCTTTGAAAAACAACTAAATCAAAGCATTACATGGCAAGGTGAATAATTGTTGAAATAAAAGGAAAAGGGGAAGAATTAGGAACTCATTTCGTTTTCTAGCTCTAATGAACATGGAAAATACCTATGCCAAGTTTGACATTTTTTGTGTTTACTTATCATAAAAAACTTTTGCATTTTTTTTGGAACAAATTGAGTTCTACTAATATGTTCCCCGTTAGGAAATGTTTCGGAGATAATAATAAAATAAAAGGTATTTCATCATTATGGTCAAATCTGAAGGCAGTATTCTAGAAGAAAAGAAAGTAATGCATATTAAGACTTTTCAGATAATCGTAGCACAAGGGGTTGTAGGATCATTTCCTTGGACACTTTCATTTGTACCTATGTGGCTGGAACTCATCAAATGTAATCGGCCATATAATATCTATATGATCCTCTAGTTTGACTTGAAGTATGTATCTGTAATTAAAATCTACAAATATGGTTGCACACTTTGAGCAATAACATTTTTAATCTTCATTTTGAATAACTCATTTCTTACATTATTTTCCATTTGACTGAAGAGGACAAGCAGGATAACAGTAGTTAGATTTGATGAATAGTATTGTTTCCTTTGCGAAAAATTGGAGGGGTTGTACTCTTTGTGCAAATTTCTCACGAATGTTGCTAATTGTCATTCGTGTAATAATAACAAGCATATCAACAAGCTTTGTGGAGGATGACACAATAGTAGTCCCATTCTATGCAAACCAAGTTGTCAATTTTTTTGTTTCTTCTATATCAAGTTCTATCTAGAAAGGTGTGTAGTGACTTATGTGCTTATCACCTTTCCATTATAGTCACAAACACGACAATTTATAATAGCTAGAACAATCGATTATTGTAAGTGGTACATGTGTTGAAGTTGTGAACCCTCTTTCTAAATTGTTGGTCCCCATAAAGTTACATCTATAGTTGATGTAGACATATCTAATATCTTGATGCTCTACCTCAAAACCTTTGTCACATCACTCCCCCTTAATGTAGATCTTAGATCTAGGCAAACGACAATTCCAATAACATCAACAAGTGAACTATTACTCTTACTCACAATTTCATTGATAGGTGTGAAAGAGAATTGATTTTTGGAATTAAGAGGTCATATTCACAAAGAGACACCTCTGATTCAACTAATAAGGAGATTTCCACTCTACTATTGAGCTTGGTGTGAAGCTTATTATCAGCTTTAATGGTCCCACTAGATAATGTATATATAGCTTCAATATTAATATTTGCATAATAAATATCTAGAACTTCATTGAAGCATGTCACATCTATTTTAGTGTGTTCAATATCTATAATATCAAAGCAATAAACTTGTCCACTTCCCTTTTGTGTGTTGTACTAGTGGATTTATTTTTTCATAGTTACGTGACCTTTGATAGTCCACCTTTCTTGAAATAGGTTCAAATTTTTTATAGGATTGATTCTATCAGATACATCCTTCCTATATTGAGATGGATTTACACCAAACAATATTATTTTAGAATTTGGGCTTGTGGATGATATAGGTAAATCAAATGAAGCTATAATATGTTTTTGTAGATATTCCTCTTGTTTTGGAAATAGGACGATATGCTCACCAATGATGTCATGATATGTGTATGCTATGTAATTGTAGGTAGAAAAAATATTAGTAATACATTTCATAAGTTGGAATGTTAATAAAAATTTATAGAAATAGTGTTGGGTATGCGCAAGATCATCATGGAAAAAACAAGCCCTTAAGTGGCGATGAAAATTCAGAAAATCAGATTTAGGCAACTTGACATAAAAATTTGAATAAGTTATCTATATTATTTCAAAAATATGTAAGAATAGAATCTGTATAAAATTTAATGTAGTTTCTAAACTACTAGGTTTATTTAAAAAAATAAAAATCTATTTGGTGAAAATTTGAAATTTTAATTTTGTAGTACTTAAATTTCAGGGAAAAAATAAGAAGTAGGTGTTTGTCTGACCACCCTAACCATAATAAAATGATAATAATTTTTTATAATATTTTATATATAATTAGAGAACTTATGTCTCCATGTGATGCATATTTTTTTGTAATTTTTTGCCAAGTAAATAATTAATTATGATTTTTTTATTACAATTTTTAAAAAATATAAAAACTCGTATGTATGACCACCTTAACTTGGTCAAAACTTCATGATTTTTTTTTTAAAAATCCTATAGTATGTGAAGCATAGAATGTGACACATGTTTTAGATTCAAAAAATATGATGTTGTTTGAAAGCTATAGATGTTTTTCAATTAGTCTATCAATCGAGACTTTAGTCGTAATTCAAATAGAAAATGAACAATAATAATTTATTAGATTCAAAGTAAAGAACTATTTATATTGCTGGAAAGCTGAGAATATCCTTTAAAAACCCTTTTCGTTAAATCAGTTTTGGGTAAAAGAAATCGTCAGCCACATAGACCATCATATCACTTACATATCACCACTTTTTGGCCCATCATGATCTTGCACATACCCTGTTTAAGCTATGTACTGACGTTAAACTACAAATTATTGGACAGTTATATATTTCGTTAGTTTTATTATTCTAGCTATTATGATATTTTCACTAATTGTAGTAATTGGAAAAGTTTCACACCATACATGGGATTATATATGTGTGGAATCATTTTACCCCATCTAAAATGCAAGAAATAAACTCAAGAAAAAGGATAAAAACCAAAGAAAACACTCAACGTTGGGATAAATATGAAACTCAAACTTTTAAATAAAATGACAAAATATTACCTTGTTTAAGCTTGATGAGTTTGTTTTCCCTTTTTGATGGCTTGATATGTGTTCTCCTAGATTGATTTCAGCAGCATAACGGTTTGATTTTGCTTGATTGGGATGCAAAGATGGTGGATTTGGCTATGGTGATTGAAGGCTTGAGATAAATATGATAGAATGTGGTTGTATATTTTTAGAATACAAAAATGGTTAAGTGTTAGTCATTTAGCAAGGGAGATTGAAATTGATGGCCAAGATTGATTCTTGGAAGAGGATCAAAGGTTGAGATCAAGAGTTGACCAAAGGAATTAAAATTTTCTATTTAATTTGCATGGGATGGATAAAATGAATTTAATATTCCTTGGGGGATGAGAGAGGAATTAAAAATTCCTCAAAAGGACCTTGGGAAAATAAAAAGGAATTAAAAATTCCTTAGGGGATAGGGAGAGTTGACCAAGGGGTAGGTTAGGATAGATAATCAATAATTAGGTTGTATGAGGGATTAGGAAAATGCTTAGGTGGGTAATGAGGATTAGTGACCCACTTGCATATTATGGAGGATGTGAGACCTCCCTAATCAAGGATTAAGAATGTGCACATCCTTAATCCATGATTATGAAAATTAATCAAGATTAGAAAAAGGTTATGTAGGATGTGACATGAGGGGAATTAAATAAATGTATCATTTATTTAATTTTTTGAGGAAAGGGATAAGTGATGGGAGTAAATAATCAAAAGTAATTATTTACTTTAGGCTAGGATTTAAAGATGATAGAATAAATGGGATAAGTTGAAGGGTGATAGTGAGTATAAATTAAATAATAGGGTATTATCTAATTAATATAGAGGACATGAAATTGGTTAAATTGGGGATAAATTGACCAAATGAAAGTTGTCAACTTTTAGTGTCAACATTTTGTCCCTCTTTGAGATGATATTACAGAGTAGCATCATTTCAAAGAATATTAAAACATAGAACCTATAAGAATATGGTTATATTGGGGAAGATTCCTTGGTCATTCAGAGGAGTGGCTAGGAATAAAGATGGTGGGAGTGAAGATGAGGATTAGGGATTCAGGATGCCCCCTCAAGAGGACATGCAGAGTCAATATAGCATGAGTGTTCTCTCGAAATGTATGAGATGATGGAAGGGTGGATAGGGAAGATGATGAAAAATGATGGATAAAATATAGGATGGGAGGAGGAAGAGATAATGGAAAGAGAAGATGAGAAGCAAGTAAGCACAAATAGGTTCAAGGACAAATGTGATGTTTCACCAGTCAAGCTACAAGCTAAAATGGATTGGTGATGGATGGAGCAATGTTGATGAGGGAATAAAATGTCTCAAAACAACACAAAAGGATAGGGAATGATATATCCCGATGATGAGAGTGTTGTTGATGAGGTAAGGATACATCCCAAAACAACAAAAAAGGATAGGGAACGATACATCCCAAAACAACACAAAATGATAAGGAAGGATACATCACAATGATGAAAATTACAGTGTTGTTGATGATGGAAGGATACAACCCAAAAAAACACAAAAGGATAGGGAAGGATACATCCTAATGATGATGAAGATGATGATGATTGGATCAAGGCTTGTAGCAAGGCTGGGAACAAGACCAAGGATATTATTAGATGATTTGTGCTAGACTGAATGGATTAGGATTAGATTGAGATCTATGTTGGAAAGAGACACTGCACATTTCATTTGGTGTTGTCATTGATGGCAACCCTAGTCAATGATTCAATCCACACTTTAGTATTTTGTTATACTAGCAGTCAAATTGAAGTTTTGTGCTTAACTGTCAAGTTAAAACAAAGTATCCGATAGATTTTTGTTTTTGATTCATATGAAATTCTCATTATCATTTTGATTTTTGGATCTTAGGGAAGATATTTCGATGTATGAACTATTTTATCCTTGAATCATAGATCCTCATATTCATTTGTGTGCAAGTTAGAAGATCTGGTTGATTGATTTTTTGTTTAACAAGCAAGAAGGCCGACTAAGTGAATATAATGTGTTGTGGATCTTCGTGGGGTAATTTTTAAAGTGTTTTTTGCTCAAGACATGTTGTTTTGGGTCCTCACTATGTTGTGGCTGAATTTTGTTGGTGCACATTGAAAATTATCTATAGATTGAGCTGACGGTTTGTAAATATTTCATGTTTTATTGAAGCCGACATGTGGTTGATTAAATATTTAGTTGCTGATATATATAAGTGATCATTTATATAACTTGGATATATATGTGTGATGTGTTTGGATGTGTGTTGTGAAATTTAGAAGGATTGTAGAGTGATTATGCAGAGTTTCACTTGTGCATAAAAGGATTTGTCATACGAGTTAAAGTAGACAGAGCAAAAGAGTAGAATTAGACAAAAGGTCAAGAATGTGATTGATGTGCTTAATCGAAACTATAATTAGGCATTATTAGATTCTATTCTTTCAGTTCAAATATTTTGGATGTAATCCAAATGTTTTGTAAGACAGTGAGTCTTCATTTTATATTTGAGCACTGAGCTCTAAGCAGTGTGCCTGAATGCATGTGCATTCCCATTTGTAAATACATATTTGAGTATACTCTTATTGTGGATTGGCCTTCCACCATGGCGTTTCCTCTAACAATTTTTCCACATAAAAATCCTTGTGTTATGGTGTTGTGGTTGATTGCTTTGTGTTCTTGCATCTTTCTTTTGGTTTAATGTTATAAGTGGTTTAAAGATCAGATTAATATAGTTAAATTTTGTAGCACTGATTCACCCCCCCTCTCAATGTTCCTTGATTCCAACAATTGGTATCAGAGCCTAGTTCCTCAGAATAAGTTTAAAAGCTTGTGAAAGATCCTAGAAAGTGAATCAATGGATTTTGGCAGTCTTCAACAACTTTTGGTGGCAATAGATGATCTTGAACAGTCTAAATCAAAAGTTTGGGAATTGCAAGCAAGCCTTTCGAATGTTGAAAAATTCATTTAGTCATTGAAAGATCAAATCAGTAAGTCTAGGGAAAAGAGAAAGGAACTCTATAATCAGATCAAGTAGAAATATAGTAAAAGAATGGAAGATGAACAACTGAGTCAAGCCTTGAAGGAAAAGATAGAAGAATGTGAAAATATCACTAGATAAAATGTTGTCTTGAATCATGAGATGGAATCTATTATGATGAGGATGACCAAGGAGATTGAAGATAGAAAGAAGAATGAAGAGAATCTTGCATAGTCCTTGAAAGAAAGATCTGATGAATGCAGCAAATTCAATCAGTTGGAATTTGAATTGCAATAATCTAGAAACAATGAAGAAGATCTTGAAAGATGGATTGTTACCCTCAGAGATGAACTTGCTATTGCAAATGAATACAAGGAGAAGTTCAAGATTAGCTCAGCTAAGCTTGATGAACTGATTAAAATTTAGAGGACTAGAAGTGACAAGTGAGGTCTTAGATATGAGGAAGGAGAAAGCTATCGATCTAGACAAAGGATATTTAGGCAAGGAAATCAGATGAAAAAAGCTAGAACATATCTGGTAAGACAACCTAATACTCACAGGTTCAATGGTTATTATTTTTTTTGCAATAAATTTGGTCATATGTCTACTTAATGTATAAGTAGAATCAATCCAAGTGGTCCATCATTCTTCGGTCAGTGTTTCAATTGCAATAAGTATGGTCATAAGTCAATTGAATGCAAAATTATGTCAAACAAATTTTTCAATAGAGATGTCAGATGTTATGCGTGCAAAATATTTGGCCATATTTCTGACCAGTAAAGACCAAGAGAAAATCAATGGAACAACTAGTTTGGACAAAGAAATGTGAAATGCTACAACTATAAAAAATCCAGTCACATTGCTAGATTTTGTAGAAGTAGAAAGGGTCTGGTAAATCAAAGAAAAAACATGCAGAAGGATGAAAGGGGAAAATGAAAAGTTACTACAAAGGAGATTAGGAAGAAAATGAAGAAGACATGGGTGAAGAAGAGTCCTTCTATTATAGGAAATGAGCCAGCACCAGAATCTGGTACTAGAAATTCCTCTAGAAATTACTTTAAGGCCTCTAGCCTAGGGAAACTTCTCAAGAAAATATTTTAACCCCCTTGTCAGTAGTTGATACTTGAATGTGGAAGATAGCATTGATTGCATTAATGATGTACATATGTTTTGGGATATCTTGTGGAGGAGATTTGTGCAGAATTAAAGGTCCACAAAAGAATTTTCTTTCACAGTCTGTGAAAATAGGGTATCTGGATGACCTAGGGAAAAATAATTTATTGTGAATAAAATGTTAGGTGTGTGAATGATAAAAAGTCATTTCTATCTCTCATTTGTCACATTAAATTTTGAGAAGAAGAAGTTTGCAGAGCTCTAAAGAGAACTTTGGCGAAGATTCAAGTCTGAAGGTGATTCAATGATCAAACCCTAATCCAATGAAATATATTTATCTTTGAATTCGTGAATTTGAAAATTCTAGAAATGGCTACTCCATTAGTTTTCAACATTAAGGATAGGCCTCGTCCAAAATTCAAATGGCACCCATTCAAATCTATTGAGACAAAACCATTAGGTTCATTTTCTTTTGTTTCGTATGGGTTTTTTCATATCAAAGATATTAGGGTATGCATTCATGCAAATGTTGAAGAATTAGGAAGCTCCTATTTTTTAAATTTGTACACCAATCACATTGTGGTAGAATATTTCTATGTAAAACTTGAATTCAAGACTCTCTAGGAGAAGAATTTCACTCAAATTATGAAGTTTCCTGTGTTTGACGAAACTGAATGGGTTTGATATATATTGAGTCAAGTGCATGCCGAGTTTATGTGGTTAAGTCAACCTTTCAAGATTACAAAGGAAGCTATAAGGATTGTTACTAGTTTGAATTCATCTAGTGGGTTGCCGACACTGAAATCCCTAGAAAACCAAATAGTCACAGATGCAATCGGTTCAATTTTTTAGAAAAGAGCCATGACAATCAATGATATCATCAAAGTGGATGCTATATTTTCCTCTATGTTTATAGGTTACAAAATCTATCACTCCAGCTGGGATAATTCAATATCCGATACTACAATTTATGCAACATTTTAGATGGTCAAAGAAAATGTAGATTATGACCTATGTGAGCTACTCTGAAGCCAGCTAATTGAGAACCTTGGGAAAATCAAGAAGGACAAAAAGAACATTTTGAAGTATGGCAATCTACTTATGTGTCTATTCTTCTACTTCATGAATGAAGTTCTAGGAATTGGTAGAGTAGAATTAGAAAGTGACAAACCTGTAGCAGTTCTAATCAAGGATATGTTATATAGAATTGGAGATATCAAAGCAAGAAAATTTTCTATCTAGGGTTACCGTAAAAACTTTCAGAGCATAATGCATGCTAGGGAAAGGATTCCTAAGTCTATTGTGGAAAAGTATAAGGACACATTTTGCTTCATGGTTGATATTGATCAATGCTTAATGGAAGGTGTAGGACCTAGAATAGTTTGGATACTGCCTATGGGATATGATGTTGAAGAACACATTTTGGAAATTTATGTTGAATATTTTTTGAGTAAACCTTAGGATCCGACAAAAGAAAGGTTTGGTACCTTTTTAGAGAAATATATACAAGTACATGTAATCAAATAAGGAAGCTTGTGATAGTCTGAAGAGTGAGAAGGGAAGTTGAAGATTTTTCAGAAACCCTTGGTATATCAGTTGAAGCTATGAGGGAAGCTAGGAAGAAAAGAGAAGAAGCTAAAAAAGGAGATCCTATTAGAACTAAGTCAGCTAGTCTAGCAGCATCCTCTGCCCGATCTAGAACTACAAGGAGCTCGACACCCTCATCCAGTCCTATAAAGAAATCAAGTCTCGTAATAGCTCAAGTCAAGACATCCGGGAGAGAAGGAAAGAGGAAGAAGGATAAAAGCACAGGAGTCTATATTTTTGTTTTAGAGGATGAAGAAATTGAATCTAATGAAGAGGCAAGAGAAATTAGGGGAAATGGTTCTAAAGCATCAAAATTCTCTAAGGACAACACCTTCGATGAAGAGAAAGAAAATAAAAATATGAAAACTAAAAAATCAGGTATGTTTATAGAAGAAGTGGAAAAATCCTTGATTAAGGATGGTAATCTTAGGCCACTTTGTGAATGGTTTGACACCTTTGGTAGTGTCGGTCAAAGAATTCTTGAGGAAGTCACAATAAATTATGTGAATATTTTAAATAAGACTCTCATAGAAATAATGTTTGTGTTACCTAAAGGTATGTATGAAGTCTTAGAAATGACGAGAGTGAATGCAAGAGCTAAAGAAGAGTAGATGAGAGAATAGATACTTTCTAATCTTTGTTCGGTGATGTCAATGGATGAAATGAAGAAGATCCTACGCGATGCAAAAAGGGATTTTAGGAGAAAAACAAAGGTGAACAAGCTAATGATTGGATAGAATGAAGAAGTTCCAAAAGAAACTAAGAAAATTTTGGATGTTGTGGTTATTCTGCTGATATGTGGTTGTCATTGATGTCAACACTATTAGTATTGGTGATTATGAAGGCTGTATATGTCGAGGATATTGAGAAAATTGTAAAAATATAGTGTAGGTAGCCAGTGAAGCTGAGAAGGTCATAATGGTGGAAAGAGCTTTAAGCTGCTAATCTAAAGGTAGGCTTAAAATGGTTTGTTGTTGAACCTTTCTAGTATGTTGTCTAAAAGTTTCAGAGGTTCGCATCAAGATTTATGGAAGATATGAAGATATGTGTGCCTACAGTTATTTAGTTTCTGCAAATGGTGTTATTTGATGAAGCGGATGAAATTATGGTAATTTCATGTGTTGCACATGTACCTGTGATCTTAATGGATGAGTCTAGATCGTGCAATATCCTTGTTGTACTTTCACATTGATCGGAGTATTTTTGATCGAAGATTTTTTTGATGTGTGCTCAAGTTTTCATGTTCTTAGCCGACATGATGGTGTTAGCATGTTGCGGATCCATGAGGATTAATATTTTATTGTTTGGTGTGTTTGAAGGCATTTATTTAGGTCATCACTATGTTGTGACCAACTAGTGTTGGTGCGCACTGAAATTTATTCATGTATTGAGGCCGACAATTATAATTTATTCTTTATTTAAGGCCGACTTAACGGTTTATGTAAATCCGTGTAGCGGATATATAAGTGTGTTTTATTTAAGGCCAACTTAATGGTTTATGTAAGGATGACTTAACGGTTTAGAGGAAATGTTGGGTGTGTACAAGTGATGTACATGTGTGAATAAAGATCAGATCATTCAAGAGTAGAGTAGAGTGTGAAGAAGATTGAGCAGAGTGTGGAAGAGTGTGTAGAAGTTTTTGTGCGCCTAACTAGAACTATAATTAGGCTTTTGTAGAAGCTAATTTCTCAGTTCAACTTGATCAGATGGATTTAATCTTATTACTATATGTAAGGTAGTGGGCCTTCCTTCTAATTAGTATGCTCTAGGCAGTGTGCTTGAATGCAAGTGCATTCCTTTTTCATTCTTCATTATACTTCTAATAGGGTATAATCTTGTGGACTAACATCCACCGTGGTTTTTCTCCTAATAGGGTGACCACATATAAAATATTGATGTTCATGTATCTCTGATGTGTTATCAGTTTATTCTTGCACTGTTAATTATCAAATTTGAGATTTAAGGTTGGTTAATGTTGTATAATTTTAATTTTGGTAACGACTGATTCACCCCCCTCTCAGTTGTCTATCCTTGTTTTTCCAACAATTGGTATCAGAGCTAGTTCCTTTGAAGAATCCTAACAACTTGAGGTGATCCAAGATGGTATAATACAAGAAGGATAGTCCTAGATTTGATGGTACAAACTACTCTCTATGGAAATTCAGGATGGAGTGTCATTTGAAGTGCATTGGTGAACCCTTCTCGAAAATTACACAAAGTGCATATACTATTCCTCATAATGGTCCCTCCTCTAAAGATGAGATCAAGCAAGTAGAAGTTAATACTAGGGAAATAGAAGCGTTGTTGAGTGCTTTGAAGGATTCTTAGATGAAAAATGTGATAGCATTGAATACTGCATACCAGATCTAGAAAAAGTTGGAAACATTGTATGAAGGAGATGCACTAGTGAAAAGTGCTAAGCTACAAAGTCTAAAAGGCAAGTGGGAAGAATTGAAGATGAGTGAAGATGAGAACACCATCTCTTTCTCTCAAAAGATAAGTTAACTGGTGTTGAGCATTATATGTGTCGGTGGAGTCTTAGATGAAGAGGATATTGTGGCTAAGATACTTAGATTTGTTCCTCCTTCCTACAAAACAACAACTCATGCTATTGATGAACTCGTAACAGTGACAAATATTAAAAGAGACATGCTGATTAGAAAACTTGTTGAATTTGAATTGAGTGAATTTGGTGAGTCTTCTCCTAAGACTAGATTTGTGTTCAAGGCTACTATATCCAGGAAAATCAAGCAAAGATATGATTCAGGAGAAAGTTCCAAGAGAACGTTCAAGTATGAAGATGACATGAAGAAGATTGAAGATGAAGAAAAGGAATTGGAAGAACTTGAAGCATTGATTGTAAAAAGAGAATCAAGAGGTCATCGTAAGTACAAAGGAAAGTTACCTATTAAATTTTTTTCTTGATGTAAGATAGGTCATTTTGCATCTAGATGTTCTGAAAGAATTTCAAAGTACAAACTTGAGAAGACTAGATTTCAAAGGAAGTGCTACTATGTTGAAGAAGGTGTAACTGATGTGAAAGGAAAAATAGAGTTGCGAAATACTCTTTCCTAATGCTAAAACCATAGAGGAGAAGTGAAATAAACCTTTATTTAAAACTTTCTTACGTTTGAGATGCACATCAAGAGAAACATAAATAAAACATTCACAAAGATAACACCAGATATATGTGGGAAAACCCTTACTGGAGAAAAACCCACCACACCAAGAAAAATCACTTTGTATTACAGTAAACAAATTACATATAAAGTTACAGACTTCACTCTCTCATAGTTATCTCACTGCAGCAGACTTCAGTTCGAACACCCTCACTATTCCAATGCTATTACCGCATACAATGAATCTGGGATCTCACCGTCACCTTAGTCTTTATGCATGTCACTCTACAACAACCAAAGGGGGAGCCAATTTAATTCCATAATTCACCGGAAAGCAACTAGATCTCTGATCAGATCGCCTTGCAATCATGCATTGGACTTCCCAAGCATTTAATTATGTTACAAATAATTAACTAGATTTGGATTTTTTCAACCGCCGAATCAAATCTTACAGTTAATGCACATATCGCTTTCATAGATTTAAACATTTGACCAATAAACAATTGATTTATAGCAACGATGTAAAATAAATGAATGAGATCATTCCATGTGTCATCAAGCCATTCATCCATCACTTTGACTATCGAAATAGTAAACTATGCCTCGAGCTTCTCCTACCATGCTACCATAGTATGGCAATAAATGTTTGATCACGAGACCGCTAGAGTCCACCAAGACACGCGTAAACATCTTGTGCAATTTTGGGGAAACAAAAAAGCATCTACAATATTCCCAATAAGTTTCTCCAAAATGATGACATGTGTTTGAATCCTATGCACCTCGCATGCTGCCAAGTGTCAAACACTCAGAAAATTCCACTCAGTTCACAAGACTTCGTCGGTACTCACCTCAATTGAGTGTGGAATAAAATGAGCATCGTTGGATTATTCAAATCGCAACCATAGATCAAGATCCCCTCGCTACACTATGTTGTGGTCCCCACTTCTATCGGAGTCCAAAATACTTCCATGTTGCATCATTCCATCAGCATAGCCCAGTGAAGAGTTCCACCAATGACCCCAAGTCACACCAACAGAGCTTTTATCGCATATCGACATATCAGTGAGATAACACATTGTCACTCACTGATATGCGATCGTTCTACCAATGAAGCCAAGGTACATGGTGCTACTACCAGAGAGAAGGAAGGACTTTGTGGTACATGGAGAGTAAATTTGTCAAGTCCTTAATAGAGGTTCAAGCCAGCAAGTTGAGGCACATTTTCCAACAAGCTCCCACTTGACGAAGACTTACTAGCTTCCTCCAGACTTCAAATTTACTAACGATTATAGGCCCCAAGGCACATTGAACTTGCACACCGTCTGAACTTGTCTATGCTCACTAGCTTTGTCAAAGCATCAAAAACATTATTTAGAGTATCCACCTTTTTCTAAACAAAACTCTCCATCCTACACCATATCTCAAACAAAGTGATACTGCACATCAATATGTTACATCCTGGCATGGAAAGTTGGATTTTTTGCCAAAAAAATGGCACTCTAACTGTCATAGGAAATAGTAATCTTCCCTACATCAAAACCAATATCAGAACACAAATGACCAAGCCAAACAACTTCTTTACAAGCGTGCATTTCTGCCATGTATTCTACCTCTGTAGTAGACAAAGCGACTACAGCCTATCATTTGCTCATCCAACTGATTGCACCAACATTTAACATGAAAGTATATCCACTGGAGGACCTTCTACTATTAATTTCCCTTGCCCAATCAGAATACACATATCCACAAATGTTGATATTCCTTTGTGAACCAACCAAATTTCCATGGTAACACAGAGCATATTCTGAAGTACTCCTTATATATCTAAACACTCTTTTCACAACATCCCAATGTGTCCTTCCTGGATTTGACATAAATCGGCTAAGTACTCCCATTGCTTGGGCAATGTCTGGCCTTTAACAGACCATCGCATACATTAAACTGCCAACAACACTTACATAAGGCATCATAGTCATTTCCTCCATCTCAGTAGCAATGTTTGGACAGTTTTCAACAAATATCTTTGTTCCCTGCAAAACTGGAACAACTAACTGCTTGCAATAATTCATACCGAATCTCTCTAGAATAGTGTTAATATACTTACTTTGGCTGACCCAAAGATTTATGTTTGTTTTGTCCCTGGTTATTTTCATCCCTAGAATATACCTTGTTGCACCCACATCTTTCATTTTTAACTTTGCAAACAACTAAGACTTAAGATAAGAAATCATAGTTTTACTATTTCCTATTAACAACATATCATCCACATACAGTGTAATAATAAGCACACGATCATTTTCAGATTTTCAATACACACAATGATCAAATTTTGATCTCACAAATCTCATTGACAACACAAAAATGTCAAAATTTTGGCACCACATTCTAGGCGATTGTTTCAAACCATACAGAGATTTATTTATCTTCCAGACTAGGATTTCTTTACCTTTTTCAATGAAGTACTCAAGTTGGGACATATAAATTTCTTCTTCTAGCTCTCCATGAAGAAACTATGTTTTCACATCCATCTGCTCAATCTCTAAGTCATACATGGCTGCAAGTGACAATATAAATCTGATAGATGTCAGCTTAGCTAAGGGAAAGAATTTCTCCATAATCAATTCCCTCTACCTAGAAATATCCCTTTGCAACCATTCTTTCTTTATACTTTTTAGCACTACCATCTAGACTAGTCTTCTTCTTAAATACCCATTTATAGCCAATAGGCTTTCGCCCTTCAGGCAAAGTCACCAAATCCTAGGTTTCATTCTTCTTCAATGATTCCATTTCTTCATTCATGGCTTCCAACCAAGAATTTGAATCAGACATATTTATCACCTCTTTCACAGTCCTAGGCTCATGGCTGCTGGTAATTAAAGCATAAGCACAATTTAAATCTAACATAGAGAATCCATACCTATCAGGTTCATGTCTTTCACATGTAGACCTTCTCACTAGATGAGTTTGTGGTTATTCTTCTTCAGAACTCTTAGAGCTTCTAGAGCTCTCCTCAATTTCAGGTAAACCATGTAGTTCCTCATTTTTTGGAGTTTGAGGAATGTCAACTACATCATTCTTCTTGTCCCTTTGATCTGTCTCTAGCTATGGATCAATAGTTGAAGGCTTCAACTTATTAAATATTACACTTTTTATATACAAAACCTTCTTAGTATCAAGATTCTAGAGCTTGTATCCTTTCACACCAATGCCATAGCCGATGAAGATACATTTAGCAGCCTTGTTTTCCAACTTAGATCTTTTCTCATTCGACACATATGCATATGCCTCACAACCAAAGACATGAATATTTCTTAGAGAGGGATTCTTACTAGACCACGCTTCCAAAGGTGTTTTGTCAACAAGAGCAGAGAAAGATGAATGATTTACTAGCTAACATGTTGTAGCCATAGCCTTAGCCCAAAAATTCTACTCCAAACCAACACTGCTCAACATACTTCTTGCCTTTTACATTAGCATCTTGTTCAACCTTTCAACAACTCCATTATGTTATGGAGTATAAGGTGTAGTTTATGCCTTTCAATCCCATGGTCTTTGCAGTACCTTTCAAAATCTGCAGAACAAAACTCACCACCATTATCCATCCTCAAACATTTGATTTTCCTTCCAGTCTAATTTTCTACCAAATTTTTAAATTATTTAAATCAACCGAGCACTTCTGATTTACTCTTAAGAAAGTATATAAATTCCCTTCTTGAATAATCATCAATAAAAGAAACATAATATCTAGATTTTGATAATGAAGGAACATTCACTGGACCAAATACATCAGAATGAACATAATCTAGTACACCAAAAGATTTATGAGGACTCGAATAAAATGAAACATGATGTTGCTTTCCATAAATGCAGTGTTCACAAAAAATGAACTCAAGATTACAATCAACAAGCCCTTCAACAAGATTTTTATTTTTCATGGTTTTTAAACCTTTCTCACCTATGTGACCGAGTCTATGATGCCACAACATGGTCTTCTCTGCTGGGAGTTTCACCTCCAAGGAATTCGCACTCATAGGAGTGACAATCTTCTCCTCTGCATGAACAAATTTTCCTGACTTTACAGAGACATTGTTACATTGAACAACACGTCCATCCAACTTGTACAGAGTGCCATTTTGTACACCCTTAGCCAACACCATTGTTCCTCTAGTCGTCTTACATTTTTTACTCGAGAAAGAAACTTCCACACCAGCATCATTCAACTTACTAATAGAAATTAAGTTACGAGCCAAACCTTGTATGTGTAGTACATCACCAATCCCTTTGGTTCTTCCATCAGGGAATTGTATTTTGACTCTTCCACAACCAACAGTCTCCAGAATTGAGTCACTCGCCAAGTACACCTTTCCACCATCATACTTTTTGTATTTAGTGAACTAGTCTCTACGAGATGTCATATGGAAAGAAGCACCTGAGTCAATTAGCCAAACATCATGGGTGATGCCACAAAGTTGGTTTACAATTTCTCAAAGGAACTGATTTTTGCTGATATCACATATTTTTGGAAAATATAATGATTTAAGCCTTAAAAAGATCCATTTTAAGGATTCCAATTGAATAGGGTTTTATCAAACCACCTTAGATCAAACCCCCTTGGATAGAACCTCACTAGTTTTAAACCATACCTATAAATGAGTCTCCTTTACACCTATCAAAATGCTGATAAAAAATCACTTTTGATTTACCTTTTGGGGATAAAATGAGTTCATTTAAAATCTATTTGAAATTATTATGGTAGTCCTTGGAACGAGCTATCCAATGAATATAATTTTAATATGTTTTGGTTTTATTATGTATTTATTTTTTTAGTTTTATTAAACATAGGTTTTTAATCAAAAATAAAGGTCTTTGTTCTGTACATGTGGAAAAATAGAAGATTATCAAAAAAAAAATTGAAAAATATGAGTGCACCAGATATTGAAGTCCTTGATCCAACAAAAAAAATAAAATTGAATTTCGATATATAGAAAAAACGTTGCGTGCTATATGGTCGCGCTATGTCTGAATTGTAATTGGTTTGACTTTGAAACTTGATTAAAGAAAAAATATTCAATAAAAAAATATCTAACAAAGTGGACGCACTAGATATCAGAGTTATAAATCTAAATTTGAAAGAATTAGAATTTTATCCTTCATGGAAAAAAAGTTATGTGTTATACAGTGTGTGTCACTTTTAAGAAATGTTGTTTTTTGAAAAAAACTAGTTTTCATGGGAGATGGAAAAAGAAGTGCAATCTGGTTCCAAAATTTTTGAAAAAATATTTTTAGAATCTAGAGACAAAATGTGATGAGACTCTAGTTTGCATCATCTTCAAATTCATCATGGTTTAGCTGTTATAGGTGCCCGAATGTGAAGATTTAGTTTAAAAAAATAATTTCAGTTTCTAGTTTGGCAAAAAATTGTAAACCACTATTATTCTTCTTCTTCTTCTCCTTGCAATCCTTTCGAATATGACCAAGCTGCCCACAATTCCAGAATTTCACCTTGGAATTTTTACCAAGAGACTTTGATCTCCCTTCAAATTTGGATTTAGACTTCTTGTCCTTCTTCTTACCCTTATTCTTCGATCTACCCCGAAAAACAAGAGCCTCTTTGTCCATCTCCGAAGACTTCCTTCGCATTTCTTATGAAAGCAACAAGGCAACCATGTCTTCCATCTTGAAAGTAGCTATTGTACTTCCAATAGCCATTACTAGATGATCCCCACGTGTCAGGTAAGGAACATAACAGAAGCATGTAACAATCCTCCTCCTCTATCTTCACACCCACAAATGCCAACCTTGCAACACTCATATTAAATTATTTCAGATGGTCTACAACAGATGCACCTTCTTCCATCTTCAAGGAGTACAAATTTTTCCTCAGGAATAACGTATTCACTAGAGACTTTCCCTAATAAATATCACCAAGTTTTTTCCATAATGAAGCTGCAATCTTCTCCTCATGAACATTCAGGAGTATAGAATCGACCAAAAAAAGTCTTATAGAGCCTCTAGCTTTTCTATCTGCAAGATCCCAATCTTCTTGTTTCATACTTTGTGGCATAGTTCCAGACACAACAATGCAAAGGTCTCTATCCACCAATAGGTCTACCATTTTGAGTTTCAACAGCTCAAAATTGCTGCCATTGATTTTTTCAATTTTTGCTCTACCTGAAGTACTCGCCATCTCAAACAGTAGACTCAGTAACTGGTTCTCCCTTTGCAAGACTCCCACTGAAAGAGGGTTAGCACAAAAAACCAGCCCTACTAACAAGGATAACGCAACTGGCTAGGTTTTGATAGCACTTGAAAGGAAAAAAAGAGGTGCAAAATACACTTTCCTAACACTAAAACCACAGAGGAGAAGTGCAAAAAACCTTTATTTAAAACTTTTTTACGTTTGAGATGCACATCAAGAGCAACATAAATAAAAAATACAAAGAGATAACACTAGATATACATGATAAAACCCTTACGGGAGAAAAACCCACCACACCAAGTAAAATCCCTTTGTATTATAATAAACAGATTACATACAAAGTTATAGACTTCACTCTCTCATAGTTAGCTCATAGCAGCAAACTTCAGTTCAAACACCCTCACTGTTCCAATGCTATTATTGCATACAATGAATCTCTGCTCTCATTGTCACCTTAGTCTCTATGCCTATCACTCTACAACAACCAAAGGAGGAGCCAATTTAATTCCATACTTCACCGACAAGCAACTAGATCTCTGATCAGATCACCCTGAAATCATGCATTAGGCTGCCAAAGCATTTAATTTTGTTACAAAGAATTACCTAGATTTAGATTTTTTCACCACCAAATTAGATCTTATAGTTAATGCACATATCGCTTTCACATATTTAAACATTCAACCAATAATAGTTGATTTACAACAGTGATGTAAAATCAACGAATGAGATCGTGCCACATGTCGTCACACCATTTGTCCATTGCTTTGACTATCAGAATAGTCAACTATGCCCCGAGCTTCTCCTATCATGCTACTGTGGCATGGCCTAACAACCACTATGGTATGGCGATAACTGTTCGATCGCCAGACCGCTAGAGTCCACCAAGACACACATACACATCTTGTGCAATTTTGGGGAAACAAAAAAGCATCTGCAATATTCCCAATAATTTTCTCCAAAACAACAACACATGTTCAAATCTTGCACACCTCGCATGCCGCCAATTTTCAAACACTCAAACAATTCCGCTCAGTTCACAAGATTTCTTCAATACTCACCTCAACTAAGCGCAGAATAAAACATGCACTGTTGGATTAGTCAAATCGTAACCGTAGATCAAGATCCCTTGGGTACACTATGCTATGGTCCCCACTGCCGTTGGATTCCAAAATAGTTCCATCTGCCATCGTTCCATCGGAATAGTTGGGTGAAGAGTTCCACCGATGACCCCAAGTCACACCGATAAAGCTATTATCGTAGATCGGCATATCGGTGAGACAACACATTGTCACTCACTGATATGCAATCATTCTGCTGATGAAGCCAAGGTACATCATGCTACCACCAGAGAGAAGGAAGTACTTCATGGTATGGAGAGTAAATTCATCAAGTCCTTAACAGAGGTTCAAGCCAGCAAGTTGAAGCACATTTTCCAACATGATGAAGAATCTGAGAAAGAAACTAGAAATGAAGATGAATGGGTATTTATTTCTATCAGGGTATGTGCAAGATCATGATGGGCCAAAAAGTGGCGATATGTAAGGGATATGATGGCCCATGTGGTTGATGACTTTTTTCTTACCCAAAATTGATGAAATGAAAAGGGTTTTTAAAAAATATTATCAGCTTTCCACCAATATAAATTATGCTTTACTTTGAATCTAATAAATAATTATTATTCATTTTCTATTTGAATTATGACTAAAGTCATGATTGATAGGCTGATTGAAAAACATCTATAATTTCAAATGGTATCACATTTTTTGAATCCAAAACATGTGTCACATTCGATGCTTCACATACTATAGGATTAAAAAAAATAAAAAAATCATGAAGTTTTGACCAAGTTAAGGTGGTCAGACATATGAGGAGGGTGCTTAGAAAGACACCTACTTCTTAGTTTTTCCTTGAAATTTAAGTACTACTACCTTAAAATTTCAAATTTTCACCAAATAGATTTTTTTTAAAATAAACCTATTAGTTTAGAAACTACATTCAATTTTCTACAAATTCTATTCTTACATATTTTTGAAATAATATAGATAACTTATTCAAATTTTTAGGTCAAGTTTCCTAACTCTGATTTTCTAAATTTTCATCGCCACTTAAGGGCATGTTTTTCCATGATGATCTTGCACATACCCATCAAAGAAAATGGTCAGGTGTCCATTGAATCTGCTAGTAATGTGAATGTTGAGAAAGCTCTTGCAGCAAAAATTGAAGAAAAATATGAGTGGGTAATTGACAATAGATGCTCACATCATATGACTGGTGACAAGAGAAAGTTTGTAAGCTTGGAAAACTATGAAGGTGGTGTTGTAAGATTTGGAGACAACACTTCTTGTGTGATTCATGGTAGAGGCACTATTTCTTTTGGTGGTAAGCACAATACCGATGATGTTCTTTATGTAGAAGCCTTAAAGCACAACATTTTCAGTGTTGGACAGATGGTAAACAAGGGTTACAATCTGTAGTTCAAGAATGGTAGGTGCAGAATAAGGGGAAGTTCTGGAAATATGATTGCTTCAGGTACAAAGACAAAAGGTAATATCTTTCATTTGAGTGTTGCTAGTGAAAGTTGTTTGATTGCTCGAATTGATGTAAGCTGGTTATGGCATAGGAGGTTGTGTCATGTGAACTTTGATAACATTGTCAAGATAAGCTCTACTCAAGAAGATAGAGATCGACCTATGTTAGTGAAGCCTACTAACACTATGTGCAAGGAATTTCAGATGGGAAAGAAAACAAGAAATTATTTTTGGAGCAAACAGTATAGCTCTAATGGAGTACTAGATTTGATACATACTAATCTATGTGGTCCATCCAGAATCACAATCCTACAAGGTGAAAGGTATTTTATGTTGCTCATTGATGATTATTCTAGAATGATATGGGTTGCTTTCTTAAGAGAAAAATATGAAGCATTACAAAAGTTCAAAAGTTTCAAAGCTATGGAAAAGAATGAGATAGGTCAAAAGATCAAATGTCTAAGGTTAGATAGAGGTAGTGAATTCACCTCCCAATAATTCAATTCTTTATGTGAGGAGCATGAAATCCAAAGACAACTATCTGTACCACAAACCCTTCAAAAAAATGGAGTTGTTGAAAGAAAGAACATAACCGTTCTAGACACTGCTAGAACCATTATGCTGGAAGAAAATGTTCCTCATTTCTACTTGAGAGAAGTTGTAAGTATTTTTGTGTATACCATTAATAGGGTGAATGTCAACAGTAATTCTAGTAAGACAACTTTTGAGCTATGGTTTGGTTATAAGCCTACTATCAAGTATTTCAAAAAAATTGGAAGCAAATGGTACATCAAGAGAGATGGTGATATAAGCAAGTTTGATTCTAGGAGTGATGAAGGAATATTTCTAGGATACTCTACTAATAGAAAATCCTATCGGTGATTTAATAAGAGGTTGAAGAAAATGGTTGAAAGTGAAAATATCAAAGTTGATGAAGATATTGGTAAACCATCTAGATCTAGTGGATATGATTCAGATGATCAACATGATAATGCTAACAATAAGAATAATGTTTAGGCACATAATCAACTTCAAATTCTTTTGGTGAGCCAAGGAAATTAAGAAGCAAAAACTAGTAGAAGTGCAGAAGAAAGAATACAAGAACAAGAGGCTAGAGAAAATCTTAAAATTCCTAATTATGTGAGGCGAAATCATTTTGATAGTCAGATCATAGGAGATAAGAGAAAAGGTGTGCAAACTAGAAGAAGAATTTTGGAAGAATGATATCTAAGTTCCAAAGCTAAACCTAGAAATATCAGTGAAGCATGCAAGGATGAATATTGGATGGAAGCTATGAAAGAAGAACTAGTGCAGATATAGAAAAATTATACATGGGATCTTGTTCCTTGACCTCAAAACAAAAATGTGATTGGAGCCAAGTGGGTGTTCTGAAATAAGCTGAATGAGCAAGGTGAAGTGGTCAGAAACAATGCAAGACTGGTTTGCAAAGGGTACTCACAGATGGAAGGTATTGATTTTGAAGAAACTTTTGACCCTTTTGCTAGAATTGAAGTTGTAAGATTATTTCTTGCTTATGCTACTTTCAAGAATTACAAAGTTTATAAGATGGATGTAAAGTCAACATTTCTGAATGGAGAACTAGAAGAAGAATTTTATGTTGAATAACTAGATGGATTTCAATTGAATAATGAAAAGGACATGGTATGTCAATTGAAGAAAGCTCTATATGGACTTAAGCAAGCTCCTAGAGCTTGGTATGATAGATTGGAAAAATACTTGTTGAAACTTGGATACAATAAAGGTAGTGCTGAAAACAATTTGTATTTCAAGTTGGATCAGAATAAAGAACTAATCATTGAAGTCTTTGTTGATGATATTATTTTTGAAGGTGATGATGATTTGTGTATTAATTTTTTCGATGAAATGAAAAGTGAGTTTGAAATTTCAATGATAGGAGAGCTGAAATTCTTTTTAGGATTTCAAATCACTCAGTTAGATGATGGAATTTTTGTATCTCAATCTAAGTATGTGAAAGATTTACTGAAATTTTTTGGCATGGAAGATTCAAAGCCAGTTGGTACACCTATGGTAACCAGATGCAAACTTATAGAAAACGATGATTCTTATAAATCAAATCAGATAAGATATAGGTCAATGATTGGTGTATTACTTTATTTGACTTAGACCAGGCCAGATATAATGAATATTGTATGCATGGTTGCTAGATTTCAAGCTGATCCTAAAGAGTCTCATGTGACTATTGTGAAAAGAATTTTCAGATACCTGAAAGGGGCAATTGATCTTGGTCTTTGGTATCCTAAGGATGATTACCTTATCTTGATCACTTCCACTAATGTTGATTGGTTAGGAGATGTAGATGACAGGAAGAGTACTAGTGGTGGTGCATTCTTCTTAGGAAAGAAATTGGTATCTTGGCTAAGAAAAAAGTAGAACTTAGTTTCATTATTCTAGATTGATGATGTGGTGGCTGCTACTCAGGGGAGTAGTCAGATGATTCAAATTTGTGATCAGTGCATGTGTACCTCTTCCATTGATGTCAAATGGGGAGAGAAGATCAATGTGAAAAACATAGGAAGAGAAGGAAATAGGAAAGAGTGCTCAATCTCAGGGGGGGATTGTTGGAGAAGAGTTAGTTGGGTTGATGGTATTATTTTTCACATCATGTGTTCCCATCAATGCCAAAGGGGGATATTTTTGGATGTTGTGGTTATGCTTCTGATATGTGGTATTCATTGATGTCAACACTATTAACATTGGTGATTATGAAGGCTCTATATGTCGAAGATATTGAGAAAATTGTAAAATATAGTGCAGATAGCCAATGAAGCTGAGAAGGTCAAACTAGTGGAAAGAGGTTTAAGCTCCTAATCTAAAGGTTCACTTCAAAGGGTTTGTTGATGAACCTTTCTAGTATGTTGTCTAAAAGTTTTAGAGGTTCAAATCAAGATTTATGGAAGATATGTAGATCTGCGTGCCTATAGTTATTCAATTTTTTTAGATGGTGTTCTTGGATGAAGCAGATGAAATTATGGTAATTTCATGTGTTGTGCATGTACCTATGATGTTCATGGATGATTCTAGATCATTTTCTATCCTTGTTGTACATTCACATTTATCAAAGTGTTCGTGATCAAATGTTTTTTCGATGTGTGCTCAATTTTTCATGTTCTTGGCTAACATGACAGTGTTAGCATGTTACGGATCCATGAGGATTAATATTTTATTGTTTGACATCTTTGAAGCTATTTATTTGGGTCATCACTATGTTGTGACCGATTTGTGTTGGTGCACATTGAAATTTATTCATGTATTGAGGCTAATAGTTGTAATTTATTCTTTATTTAAGGCCGATTGAATGGTTGATGTAAATTCACGTAGAGAGTATATAAGAGTGATTATTTTCCTCATTTACATGCAATGCTCAATGTGTACAAGTGATGTACATATGCAAATAAAGATCAGATCATTCAAGAGCAGAGTAGAGTGTGAAGAAGATTGAGAAGAGTGTGGAAGAGTGTGTAGAATTTTTATGTGCCTAACTAGAACTGTAATCAGGCTTTTGCATAAGCTAATTTCTCAGTTTAACTTCATTAGATGGATTTAATCTGATTACTATATGTAAGGTAGTGAGCCATTCTTCTGATCAGTATGCTCTAGGTAGTGTGCCTGAATGCAATTGCATTCCTTTTTCATTCTTCATTATACTTCTAACAGGGTATAATCTTGTGGACTAACATCCAATGTGGTTTTTCCCCTAATAGGGTTTCCACGTATAAAATTTTGGTGTTCATGTGTCTTTGATGTGTTATTGGTTTAAGATATGAGATTTAAGGTTGATTAATGTTGTATAAGTTTTATTTTGGTAACAACTGATTCACCCCCCTCTCAGTTGTCTATCCTTGTTTTGCGAACAAAAAATTCTTAAGGCAGTGTCATTGAAATATAGATATAATGTTGTTTCTGAAGAAGCTCATAGTGAAGATGCTCCATCTGGTCCAGTAAATGAAGAAGGAAAAGAAGATACATTTTAGGATAGTTGGAATCCTCTTAACATGCAAGATGCTGAAATTCCTATGGATACTACAACTCCTAAAGTTGTGTTAGTTGATGAAATTGAGATTCCTAAAGCTAAGGAAGAGTCAATGATTGAAGAAAAGAAGGCAAAAGTGAAGGAGATTCTTGTGGAAGAAAGAGACACTGCCAAGGTAGTAAAGGATTTTTTGGAAGAACAATAGGAGGAGTTTTATTTTGAACTAGTTAAAGGTCTTATCAACTTGGCTACTCTCTCCTATTGAGAAACTGAAGGTAGCATCATTCACTTAGGCCAAGGCAAGGGAGGATATTCTAAAATCTCACATTGAAGACAACACGAGCTATTAAATCTTGCATCTGGTATTCTAGAGAAGATCATGCCTACATATTTCAAGGATTCATCTAATTCTCCATCCAATTAGCTAAAGGAACTTGTCAATTTTGTAAGTACTCACTTTGAGTCTCTTGATAAGTTATCTATGGATAAGGATTAGAAGGAACTTGATGCAAACAAGTTTAGTAGATTGAAGTGAATGACTGCTAATGATAAATCTTTGTTAGCTACATGTGTAAAGAATATTCAAGGTTCTTTGTCTAAAGGTGGAAACATTTATAACTCATGCTTATCATTATCTAAGTTCATGGAGGACACTGAAAATAAAATGAAGGAATATGAGAAATAGTTAGCTGATATTTCTCAAACATTTGATCCTCTAATAGCTTTTTTGAATAAGGAAGAAGGTCAAGTCATATCCCCAATTGAAAAAATAAAAATTTTGAAGCATGAAGAAGGTATAATTGTTGAAAGAGTATGCGAGCTTAGAGGACTAATTGATCCTAAGATGGAGACAATGCTTAGTGCATTGAAGGAAGCATAGGATGCTATGGTTGTTAGTGATCTAGAAAACCTTGAGTCAAAAGAGATGCAATCTTACTTATTCTATGGTCACATGACTATTTTGGAGAGTCTCAAAAAGACTTGGGACACAAGTTTGAGCTAGATGAAGATTAATTGTGTAGACATATTCAAGTTTATGTAAGTTGTAGAAGCATGTTTGTACATATGCAATTTGTTCATAGCAATTTTTCTTTATTTTTGGTATGTGGATTCCTATCTTTGCCATTGATGTCAAAGGGTGAGAGTGGGATAGTAAAATATGTCATATTCATCTCAGGGGGAGTTGTGTTTTGAAATTTTGAATATTGGTAGTGTATTCATGTTGGTATTGATCTGACACTTAGTCATTTTTCACTAAGTGTTTCCATCAATGCCAAAGGAGGAGATTCTTGGAAAGAGACACTACACATGTCATCTAGTGTTTTCATTTATGAAAACCCTAGTCAATGATTCGATCCACACTTTAGTAGTTTCTTATACCAAAAGCCAAATTGAAGTTTTTTGATTAACTATGAAGTTAGAAAAAAGTATCTGAAAGAGTTGTTTTTTTTTATTCATATGCAATTAGTTGTTATAATTTTGAGTTGTGGATCTCAAGGAAGATATTTTGATGTATGAACTATGTTATCCTTAAATCATAGAGCCTCGTATTGATTCATGTGCAAGTTATAAGATCTAGTTGATTTATTTTTTGTTTAACAAGCAAGAAGGTCGACTAAGTGAATATAATGTGTTGTCGATCTTCATGGGGTAATTGTTAGTGTTTTGTGCTCAATACATGTTGTTTTGGGTCCTTACTATGTTGTGGCTAACTTTGGTTGGTGGACATTGAAAATTATCTAGAGATTGAGCCGAGAGTTTGTAATTTTTTTATGTTTTATTGAAGCAGACATGTGGTTGATTAAATATTTAGTTGAAAATATATATAAGTGATTATTTATATAATTTAGATATATATGTGTGAAGTGTGTTGAAAATTTTAGAAGGATTGTAGAGTGATTATGCATAGTTTCCCTTGTGCATAAAAGGATTTGTGATACGAATTAAAGCAGATAGAGTAGAAGAGAAGAATCAGATAGAAGGTCAAGAATATGATTGATGTGCTTAACTAGAACTATAATCAGGCATTATTACATGCTATTCTTTTAGTTCAAATCTTCTGGTTGTAATCCAAATGTTTTGTAAGATAGTGAGTATTCATTTTGTATCTGAGCAGTGATCTCTAGGCAGTGTGCCTGAATTCATGTGCATTCCCATTTGTAAACACTTATATTTGAGTATACTCTTATTGTGGATTGGCCTTCCACCATGGTTTTTCACCTAACAGGGTTTCCACACAAAAAATACTTGTGGTATGGTGTTGTGGTTGATTGCTTTGTGTTCTTGCATCTTTCTTTTGGTTCAATGTTGTAAGTGGTTTAAAGATCAGATTAATAAAATTAAATATTATAGAACACTTATTCACCCCCCCTCTTAGTGTTCCTCGATTCCAATAATGTGAGATTGTTGAAATGAATAAAAATAATAGAAGAGAAGATGATTAGAATAAAAATATATATATTATCCTAAGAATATTGAAGAGATGATAATATGATGAGGATAGAGGAAGTGGAGGGATGAAAATAGATAGGATAAATAGATGAGGAGGAGTGATAAAGGATGAATGGATGAGAAACATTTTGGGTGAATGTATGGGTGGATTTTGATAGATGAGATGATGGGAGATGGGGGGATGAATGGATAGTAACCAAATCAGGAAATTTAATTGTTATGTGTTATTTTGCCATGTAATGAGTACTTAATGTGATATAGCATGAGATACTATGCATCGGGGTATGAGGAACCAAGGTGATGTCATATTGCATGCATAGGAATGATGCAAAAAAAAAAAGGTTATTCCAACATCCCAAAGTCATAGGGGCTTTGGTAGGGCCAATTTCAAAAAACCACAAACACAAAGGAGGGTTAAATCACAATATTGTGTCTCACGTTTTTCCCAAGATGGACATTTACATCAATATTTTCAACTGAATCTTCATCTTATGAGACCTATAGCAGCTAAACTATTAAGAATTTGAAGATGATGCTAACTAGTGACTTGTGGCAATTTATGTGTAGATTCTAAATATATTTTAAATTTTTTTTTTAAAAAAAATCATGAATATTTCAACATCTCCTTTAATAACTAGTCTTAAATAGAAAAAAAAAACATTTTTAAAAAGTAACATTTGTGTCATATAAGATAATTTTTTTTATATAAAAGATAAAATTCTAATTCTTGTAATATAGATTCTCAACATTAGTATCTAGGGAAAGGATTTTTTTTCATAATTTTTTGTTAGATATTATTTTTTAATGAACTTATGAATTCACTATAACTATATTTGGACATGCGTGTGTGTCGTACAACTTAACTTGTTGTGTATATATCAAAATCCAATTTTTATTATTTTAGTGAATCAAGGACATCAATACCTAAGGAAAGAGTATTTTTTGAAATTTTTACAATGGTTTACTATATTTCCACCTCTATAGAATGAAGATTTTGATGTTTGGAGAAAACCCTATGTTTAATAAAAATTGAAAATTAAATACAAGATAAAATGAAAATATATCAAAACTATACTTGTTGGAAAGGTAATTTTGAGGGCTACAATCTTGCAAAACTTCATTTCTAAATGATTCTATTTAATCCCTCAAAAGGTAAAAAAAATGTGTTTTTTTCTAGCATTTTGACAAGTGCGAAGGAGACTCCATTGTGGGTATGATTTAATACTAGAAGGGTTCTATCCAAGGGGGTTTTATCTAAGGGGGTCTTATATATCCCTCTTCAAATAAAACCCTTTAGATGGAACCTCTCAAGGCTAAAATCATTAGTTTTTCTAAAAAAGTGATTTCAAGAAAAAAATAGCATGTCCCAAAAGTGAGACACATATTTGTGGCAACACCCAAAAAGCCCCAGCATAACACAAGACCACAAGTATCTTGGTGGGTACTTTGTGGGACAACCAAGAAGACAAGAACACATAGAATATCAAGACATGCCCCTATGTTTACTTTTCAAAGCACACCATGATATGATCGGATCATGGCGGCCCTGATGAAGTATAATTGGAAGCTGAAATGATAAAAAAAATGGCAAAAGCATCAAAAGATCACAATACATTTCAAACATCTTTTACAATAGGAGGGTATGTGTAGGATCATGATGGGCCAAAAAGTGGCGATATGTAAGTGATATGATGGCCCATGTGGCTGCCCACTTTTTTTTTACCCAAAATTGATGAAACAAATAGGGTTTTTAAAGGAGATTCTCATCCTTTCACCAATATAAATTATGTATTACTTTGAATTTAATAAATAATTATTATTCATTTTCTATTTAAATTATGACTAAAGTCCTGATTGATAGGCTGATTGAAAAACATCTATAGCTTTCAAACGGTATCACATTTTTTTAATCCAAAATGTGTGTCACATTTTGTGCTTTTCATACTATAGGATTAAAAAAAAAATAATTGAATTTCATGAAGTTTTGACCAAGTTAAGGTGGTCAGACATGCGAGTTTTAATATTTTTTAAAAGTTGTAATAAAAAATTCATAATTAATTACTTACTTGGAAAAAAAATACAAAAAATATGCATCACATCAGGACATGACTCCTCTACTTATATTTAAAATCTTATAAAAAAATATTATCATTTTATTGTGGTTAGGGTGGATAGACAGACACCTACTTGTTATTTTATCTCTGAAATTTAAGTACTACTGCATTGAAATTTGAAATTTTCACCAAATAGATCTTTTAAAAAAAAACCTAAAACTAGTAGTTTAGAAACTAAATTCAATTTTCTATAGATTCTATTCTTACATATTTTTAAAAAAATATAGATAACTTAGTCAAATTTTTACGTCAAGTTGCCTAACTCTGATTTTCTGAATTTTTATTGCCACTTAAGGACCTATTTTTTTCATGATTATCCTGCACATACCCAGGATCGGTGAATGGATGGAATTGATGTGGTATGATTTAGGAAGGATACATCCTGTTAAGACAAAAGATGGTGGATATATTAGGTGATTGTGTTGGATTTTGTGGTTATGTTGTTGATATGTGGTTGTCATTGATATCAACACTATTAGCATTGATGATTCCTAACGTTGTATATGTTGAGGATATTGAGAAAATTAGAATAAATATGTTGTAGGTAGTCTGTGAAGTAGTGAAGGTCAGAATGGTGGAAAATTGTGTAAGTTGATAATCAGAGGTTGTTCATTAAAGGGTTTTCTGTTGAGCCTACCAAGTATGTTGTCCAAAATTTTTAGAGGCACACATCAAGATTAGAGAAAGTTATGACTTTCTGAGTTCCTACACTTATTTTGTTACTATAGTAGATGTTTCTAGAAGAAGAGATTACAATTATGATGAATTGAGATGTTTCCCGTGTTCATGGGATGTTTAATTATATTTCTATATTGTGCTCTATAATTGTGGTAAGTCTACATTGATCGGTATGTTTGCAATTGAAGATTTTTCTTTGTGTGTTTGAGTTTTCATGTTCTTGGACGACATGATGGTGGTAGTGTGTTGCAGATCCTTATGAATTAATCTTTGAATTCTTGGAATGTTCAAGGATGTTGATTTAGGTCTTCCTTATGGTTTTTCTGACTTAGACTGGTGCACATTGAGATTTGTTCAAGATTTGGGCTGATAGTTTGTAATTCATTTGTTCCTTATTTGTGGCTAACAGTGTTGTTGATGTAAATCCATGTAGAAGATATATAAGAGCAATTGTTTCCTCACTTTGAAGTATTCTCGGTGAATATATGTGAAGTGTATGTAAGATATGTGAAAATAAATATTTGATCATTCGAGTGTAGCGCAAAGTGTGAGGAAGTTTGAGCGAAGTGTGAAGAATTTTTTTTGTGCCTAACTGAAATTGTCATCAGGCTTTTGAAGAAGCTAATTTCTCAATTCAACCTCCTTAGATGGATTTAATCTGATTATTTTATGTAAGGAAGTGAGCCTTCTTTTCTGAGCAGTGAGCTCTAGGCAGTGTGCCCTAATGCATGTGCATTCCTTATTCATTTTTATTATACTTTTAACAAGGTATAATTATGGATTAACCTCAACCGTGGTTTTTCCCCTAACAAAGTTTCCACACAAAAATCTTGGTGTTGTGTGTTTTTTATGTGTTTTTGATTCTTCCTTTCATTTTTAATTATCAGATATGAGATTAAAGGTTGATAAAGTAAGATAAGTTTTAAATTCTGTAACAATTGATTCACCCCCCCTCTCTCAATTGTCTATCCTTATTTTTCCAACATATTGACATGACTCAAGATACTCAAAACCAATTGATCCTCATGATACTAGTGACCTTTTTTTGTACGCATAATTTAAATAGGGACACACTTGATGAAACAACATGGCAGATTTAAACACACTCTACAAACATAGGGGCTCGAGGGCTGATCAAAGATTAGCCTTGCCTACGTGAAAGCGTAAAGTCCTCATAGTTTGATAAAATACTAATGACTAAACATGGATACAAGTGGAAAAATTACAATGGAGACTTCGATATATGATGAAGACTGGATGAACTAATGCCCCAGGGGCTGATCAAATGATTACCCTTGTCTATGTGAAAGCACAGGGGCAACCTAGTTCAACAAAAAGGCCAACGACAGGAAATGGATAAAGGATGATGAGATGACCATGATAAATAGATACAATAATGGCATCAATACATGATGAAACAAGGTGGACCTTTTGGATAGGATGATTAATATGTTGAATGTGGATTTTAAGAATCCTAGAAATGGGATAGTTATCCAAATCATCAAAATGTGAATTAGGAGGATGAGATAATGGATAGATGAGCAATGGAAAGTGATAAGATATTGATAATATGTATTTAATAGATATGAGTGATGATAGTGAGATGGATGGCTTTGGAGGGTATGGGGTAGCCTATATCTAGATACCAATGACCAGGGATTATGAGATGAAATGAAAATAGAGATAAATGGATGGATAGATAAATATAGGGTTATGGAAATATGCTAGGAGGGATGGATAGGGGGATAAGGATTTGGAAAGATGGAAGTTATTTGGGATGGATGGATGGATGGAGGAACATAAGGATTTGGAATATGGAAGGTATTTTATTTATTTATTTATTTGGATGGATGGATGGAAAGATAAGGATGGGGATATGAAAGGATCGTGGTATGAAGGGATAAAGGTTTTGGAGGGATTAATGGAAGGAGGATGTAGATATAATAATAGGGAGATGGAAGGGATGATAGGCTAGATGAATGATGTCTCCAAGGACTATGTCACAAAGTAATAAGAACATGCCCCATTGTAGATATTTCATGTATGATGATGCAGGAGGGATGGAAGATAGAAGGATGGGTAGATAAGGAATGGAGATGGGTTGTAGCATGACTCGTCGACAAGGAAGGTAGATAGATGTGTAGAGGATGCCTGGATAAAGAAAGTAGATGGGTGAGGATAAGGAATATTGTATTTAATGGATAAGGGGGATGTATACCAAGAGGTGTCCAAATAATATATAGATAGGTGCCCCTGTCTTTATCAAGATCATAAGGAGGATGGAGGGATTGGAGTAAATGGGATATGATGGGTAGGATGTAGAAGATAGGTGCGATGGAGGAGATGGAGGAATGGGATGACATTTCCCCCAAGTGTGGAAGTAAAATAGATGGGGGATTTACACATGATGCTTGTTTGCTAGGTTTTCATTATGGTACTTATACAAGACACTTTTCTGCCAAGTTTTCACCATTGGATGAATTATTTCTCTTTACTATTTTTTTATAACATAGTATGTGGATGGAGATGGACAAGAATAGGGATGTGGATAAATGTATTTCGAAGACATGTGATAACGATATGGATGAAGGACTCAAGAATCAAGTTCCATATGAGGTGATAAGAGGCTATGTGTAAAGTGACTATGGGATGTTGGTACAACCTCATTGGGATGGAGGGATTATGCAAGGGAATGGACTAAAGGGATTGGATGAGGGAGATATCTGGGATAATGGAGGGGATGTGAGAAAGTGTATGGATGGAATGATGGAGAAAATGTTTGATAGGGGAATGTTTTTATGACCAACATTGGCACATATGGCGAGGGATATGAAATGATAGGAGGATTAATGGATGGAGGATGTGGGGATAATGAAGGAGTTGGGATAGTGAATTTTTTGACATAGAGACCCAAAATTGATTTAGGAGACAGAGGATGCAGATGATTAGCTATTGGATTAACAACTTTGAGTGTCATTATGGATTTTTCAATTGAATTCACTGTATCTTTTTTCTTTGGGATCCACATGGTTTTGATTTTTTCTTTGGTGGGCCTTTGTTTCCTATGGGTTTGATTTGGATTTTGGATTGTATTTTTCTTTTCTTGAACATGTATTTTGAAGGGGACATGAGGAGCTTTAGATTCATGTGGATGTTTGGATTTATGCATTTTTACTTTAGCATCCAAAGTGCTTTTGATATCAATTGGATGGGTACGAGGAGATGCATGATGTGGAGGAAACATGAATGAAGTGATAGAGGTAGGATTTTGGAGATGGTGTGTGGATGGAGGATGTTAGATAGCATGCATGGAAGGGTTCCTTTGTTGATCTTGATTAGGGATTATGAATTTAGGATTTTTATGATGTGTGCTAGTGATAGGTGGTGGATGGATGAGAGGATGATCAAGATGAGATGGGGGAGGTGATTTTGGGATATAAGGGCCAAAAATGGACTTGGTACATGGATGATGTTTGATGGTGAATGGAGGGACATAAGGACCCAAAATGGATTTGGAGTATGGAAGAGGAATATGGGTGGTTGTTTTAAGGTGGTATGATGGAGGAGGGATGGCAGAAAATGGTTTCATGGAGTGATGGCAAGAGGCTATTATTATTTTGGAAGAGGCTTCCTTAGGATGTACAAAGGTTGTACCAACATTTTTGGATTGTGAGCCTTGAGAGATATATCAAAGACCTTGTGAACATGGATGTTCTTTGACCTATATGGGCTCTAAAATACCTTTCTCATGAAGTCCTAAACCTTTTCATTGATAGTTCATGATCTTGAACATTTGATCTATGGTAGGATGCTTGTTCTTTCAAAAAAATGATGTGATTCCATTATTAGGTGGAGGAGGATAGGTGGTATATATGCTTTCTTTTTCTTCTTCAAGAAAACCATCATGGATGAGTGTAAGGGTACCAAGGTGATATAAAAGTGGTGTTGGGATGGTAGGGTTAGGTGGTAAAGATCATGAGATGGAGATGATGGGATGTCAGCATCTTGATCTATAGGAGTGAGTGATAAGGGATCAAGAGAGGGATTAGGTGATATGATATGATCTGGATTTGTGGTAGTGGGTGATAAGAGATCATAGAATGGAGTGGTTGGATCTTGAGTCACAAGGGGATCATGGGATGGTGTGGATGAGGGACTATGATCTTGATGTGGAGGAGGGGATATGTAGGTATTATTTGTATCAAGCTCTTGGAATGAATCATCTTGTTTGGGTGATATTATGAGGGAGGAGTGTTGGAGAGACTCCTCCAGTGGGGGAGATGGAAGGATGGAGGATTCATGAAGGTCATGGGATTGGATTTTGGTGATACAAGGACTAGGGGGAGAAGATTGGATTTTGGTTTCTTCAATGGATTCGGTGGTGCTAGGAGTAGGAGATGGGAATTCAATGAATTCAGTGGGCTTGATTGTTTCAATAGTTCAAATGGTGTTAGGAGTGGTAATAGGGGTGATAGGTGTAGGACAAAGAAGGGCCTCATCACTAGTGACTGTTAATGATGGAGTGGGATTTCAGGGTATGACAACTTCAAGATGTGGAGTTGGGGATGCATTCTTTGTCACGAGTCCTTAGATGACATCTAGAGTGAGATAATTGCATATTCTAGGCTTAGTTGGGGTGATGGGAATAGATGAAGGATTATGAATGGTTGGAGGATTAGGATTATGGATTGGTGGATTAGGATTAGATGAAGGAATGGGATTTGATGGAGGAATAAGAGTAGGTGGGGGATTAGGATTGGTGAGGGAATCAAGATTTGATGGAGGATTAAGGTAGGATGGAGGATTAGGATTATGATATGATGAAGAGGAAGATGGGGTTACATAGGAGGATATGGATGGTTGATTAGGATGGGAGGATATGGATGGTGAACTATTGTAGGAATATTGGGATGGTGGAATAGTATTGGATGACGTGGATGGGGAGTTAAGGTAGGAATATTGGGATGGTGGATTGAGGTGGCAAGATTTGGATGGTGGATTAGGAAAAAAGGATGTGTGGTGGATTAGTATAGGAATACATGGATGGAGGATTAGGATAGCAATATGTGGATGGTGGATTGATGTTAGAGAAAGTGGATAGGGAATTAAGATAGGAATATTTGGATGGAGGATTAAGGTGAGAAGATTTGGATGGTGGATAAGAAAGAGATGTTGACAAAGGATATGATGAATATGTGGATGGGGAAGATACTAGTTACCCCTTGTCAAAGGTAGCATAAGGAATTTTTTTATGTGTGGATGAAGGAATGATGGGATAGCTTGGATGAGTGATTGGATTTTAGAAGATGGTTGGGGAAATCTTACTATAAATGATAGCATCAAAGGGATCTATTTCATATTCATCTTGATCAACAAGACTTTTGTTATCATCATCAACGTAATTGGGATTCCCATTGACTACTATTTTTGATGGAATTGATGAAGGATAAGGATTCATGACAATGGATTGGATGGATATGTATTGAAAATATGGGAGTAGATGATTAGAAGAAAAGGAGAGATGCTGAAAAGATAAATAGAATGGATTAAAAGAATGTGGAAGAAGGGGTCATAAGATTTGTTTCTATATTAGAAGATCTTGGATGTGGATGGAATAAAGCTCAAATTGGGATGTATATTAAGATCATATTGGGGTTTGATTTAAAATCATATTAGGATTAGATGAAAGCTCAGATTAGGATGATTGAAGGATGTGAGGAAACTTAAGCTCAGATTAGGATGGGATTTAAGTTCAGATTAGGATGATTGGAAGATATGGTGTGAGGGGATCTCAAGTTCAAGGATGTGACTAAATTGATGAGGATAATTGTTGAATGGATGATGTATAGTTTTAGTTGACTCCTTGCTCAAAGGGGATGATTTTTTGATAGATTGATGAGGGTTGATGAGATGAAAGTGATCATTTGGAGATGGATATGTAGAGGAAAAGTGATTGGACTATAGTTTTGGACTGGCGAAGATATAGGCTAATTGTGATATGAAGGATTAACTCACTAGATTTTGTATGGGAAGTAGATCCACCTTTGCAGTTAATGGGTTCACCTATCCAACTAATAATATTGACTATCTAAAGGATCATAGAATCACCTCTTTGTATCATGAGATTGCCTCTCTAGGATTTATAGGACCACCTATTTCTTGGACTGTATGAACAATAATTGTAGAATCACCTATGGGGAGAGAAGGATCACCTATTATAGGGGATGTACAGATAAAGAGGGTATGGAATGGATATAGACTCACCCATGAGGATGACAAGATCACCTATTCTAGGGGATGTATAGACCAAGATGGTACCGACCAGAAATAGGATCACCCCTATAAAGAACAGGTTCACCTATTCTAAGGGATGTACAGAAAAAGGTGACTCATACGAGAAATGGGATCACCCCTACAAATAAAAAGATCACCTATTTAGAGAATAGGTGGACAAGGATGACACAGACTGGACATGTTCCTCACCTATGGGAGGAGAAAGATCACTTATTCAAGGAACAAGCGAACATGGGGTCACTTAATAGAGTGACCCACAAGAAAATTCGTCCTTGAAAAGGATGAGCTCGCCTAAAGGATGACCTGGACTAGACTCGAGACACAAAACCGCCCCTTTAGAGGGCAAGATTGCCTATCAACAATGCAAGTTCACCTTAGTGAAAATAAAACTTGCCATTGAGGGTAGGGGAAGACTATGGTAAAGGACAAAAATCATAGAAAATAATAGATAGAAGGTTGGACTGACTCAAGCTGATGAAAAGCATTGGTATAACATAATATGACACGTCAGGTAGCACAATCCTATAATTCATGATAAGGGTTTAAAGGGACACCCCAAGGTTAATACTTTGTGATACCGGGGTGGTTCTTTGGATCACCCTTTCTCATGAAGGAGGATAGCTAGAGATCTAGTGGCATAGGGTCATCAGAAAATTTCATAGCCTCACCTTCTCTCTCTCACTTGAGGACTATCATAGTCCACCATGAGGATTCCTATCTCAACCCAAGGGAGTATGTGGTGAGTAACTTTGGGGTATGGTGTGCATCCTCTGCACTAGACCAAGCTATAGCTAAAACATGGGTCTTTATCTAGGATAAACAAACTATCTCATGTGTCCTCGATATACATGAGGTACATGAGGCACAATTGTGAACACCATAATATCACGAGCATGGATCAGGAGCCCAAACTAGGTACTAGAAACTCAAACCAACCTTGCACATCTTATCTAGGTATCACCCTAGTTTCAACACTTCACTAAACATGACATGATTGGATTGGGGTACAACTTTCATTTTGCCCATTTATATACCCCACCAATAACACGTGGTTGGAATCATCCCTTGGGTATTGAAATCCCAAGCAGGTCTCGCTAAAGAAAGGAAATTCTAGATGCTTTGGCTGGTCCCTAGGCTCACACATAGCACAAGGGGAGAGCTTAGACAAATTAACACTTCCTAGGTAGACTAGACTAGACTGGAACAAACTGTGATTTCTTGTCACCTAGGATCACCAAATGGTAAATGAGTAATTCTCTCCCAAACACAACAAACAAGGTTAATTGATCCTTTAATTAAGCTATGTGTGCCTAAATTAGTGTGAAAAAGAGACACACAAGCATATATAACTAGGGGTCTTTGACCAATCATCCTGCAAAAAATATGTCAGTAGTTCTTACCACCGGTCTTAGATAAACGATTCTCACTGCGTAAATGTTAGTAAAACACACACTCACAAATAGACGAGTCAGTCGATTAGTACCCAACACCAAAACCAAATTTTAGCTCAAATTGAAAATTTTAAGGCTTGATATTACCACAAATTAACCTTTCCGTGAGACAATTTCGTCCTTCTTATCTGTCAAATTTTGCCTATTCTAGGAAATGGGTGAAGTTGTAGTCACCTATCATGTGGATGGGCATATACATTTTTTCCTTTGTAACTCTTGCAAGGCCACCTCTTTACTTGCAAAATTCTCTTGTTCAGGTAGTCTTCTACAAATTTTCCTCTATAATTAGCGATTTGAATGATCAAATGTGAGTCCACCCCTTCACTAGAGAGGAAAAAGCATTTTCTCTTGTTTGTAATGCAGGTACTCCTCTGTATCTTGTGGAATCACCCATCGGGGGTAGATTTGCCCCTATGCTTGAAATATGAACCTGCAAAATTTTAAACAACAACAAACAATAAAATTGACCGGTGATGTGGGTCCCACTGGGTGTTCCATAAATGTGTGTAGTTATTTTACCCCATCTAAAATGCAAGAAATAAACTCAAGCAAAAGGATAAAAACCAAATACAACAATAAAGATTGGGATAAAGATGAAAATCAAAATTTTAAATAAAATTCCAAAATATTACCTTGTTTGAGCTTGATGAGTTTGTTTGTCCCTTTTGATGGCTTCATATGTGTGCTCGTACATCAATTTTTGTAGCATAACGACTTGATTTTTCTTGATTGGGATGCAAAGATGGTGGATTTGGCTATGGTGATTGAATGATTTAGATGAGTGTGATAGAATGTGGTTGCATATGGTTAGAATGCAAAAATGGCCAAGTGTTAGTCATTTAGCAAGGGAGATTGAAATGGATGGCCAAGATTGATTCTTCGAAGAGTATCAAAGGTTGAGATCAAGAGTTGACCAAAGGAATTAAAAATTATTCTTTAATGTGCATGAGAAGGATAAAAAGAATTTAGTATTCCTAGGGAAAGAGAAAATGAATTTAATATTCCTTGGGGGATGTGAGAGGAATTAAAAATTCCTCAAAAGGACCTTAGAAAAATAAAAAGGAATTAAAATTTCCTTGGGGGATAGGGAGAGTTGACCAAGGGGTAGGTTAGGATAGCTAATCAATAATTATGTTGTGTAAGTGAGGGATTAGGAAAATGATTAGGTGGGTAATGAGGATTAATGATCCACTTGCATATTATGGAGGATGTGACACCTCCCTAATCAAGGATTAGGAATGTGCACATTCTCAATCTAGGATTATGCAAATTTATCAAGATTAGAAAAAGGTTATGGAGGATGTGACATGAGGGGTATTAAATAAATATATTATTTATTTAATTTTTGGAGGAAATAGATAAGTGATGGGAGTAAATAATTAAAAGTAATTATTTACTTTAGGCTAGGATTTAAAGATGATAGAAGAAATAGGATAAGTTGAAGGCAGATAATGAGTATAAATAAAATAATAGGGTATTATCTAATTAATATAGAGAACATGAAATTGCTTAAATTGGGGGTAATTTGACCAAACGAAAGTGGTCAATTTTTAGTGTCAACAATATAAACATGAATAGTGTGTAGCATGCATCCTATGACACATAAAACAAAAAAAAAACTCTTGCAAAGGGAACATATAGATATTTCATGGAAGTCAAGGAACCCAATTATGGAGGTAGTGAGCCAATTAGAAAATTTTCACTCAGATCACTATCAAAACATAGGTAAAATACTTAGATAGGTAAGCTATAGCTAGAAATTTTGATTTAATAATAATGTGGAATAATTGTGTTGTAATTGATAAATAAGTAAAATTATACAGACTTTTTAACTACTTTAGAAAATATATATAGCAACCTATGTAGTAAAAACTCTAATTAGAAACCTATCTCCCTTGAATTGTTGCTTCAATCTATTCACAGTAGATGAAAGTATTGTTGCTTAAATCTATTAAGTAATAAGATCTTCAATTTGAAGCTTCCAAGAAAGAGTAAAAAGTTAAATAGGAGAAAATTTAGGAGTACAATTCTTTCTTCAATTTGACACCTAAATCCTCTTCCTTAAATTCACCTATGATTAAAAATCAACTATTGACTCATAAATGTGGGGCAAAAGAGACAAAAAACTTCAAATAGGGATCCTACAATGTAGCTATTAAACTAACAATAATAAAATAATTATAACATGAAAGATTAACCTTAGTGGAAATGCCTTGTGCATATGGGAACATCAAATAGGGATCCAAGCATGCAAAACCAGATGGTACATGTAATTTTAAACTACCACAAAGGCTAAGTAATACAATTCCTCCATTCCAAGTTCTTGCATTGCAATTAAACACCCTATTAAAATACAAGTGGAATCATTACATAAAATTATACCCTATCATGTTTGTAATGCCCTACCACGTAACCCTAGAGGAACTTGCAATCAACTACTCAAACGCACAATTTTGTTTTATTTAAAGTACAATTAACATACAAGTTCACTTCCTATTTCCAACAACCTCTAAGGCTACGAGACTGCGATTACTTTTAAACCCATACATACATCATAATACATCCATAGCATTTATTTACTTAAAGAATTAAATACTCATACATTCCATACATGATAAAATTACATCATAACATAAGAGATACAATAAAATTCCAATAACATTAACTTAACAATAAGGTTACATCTCTCATTCCCCAAATGACATAAATCATATAAATGTAATTACACATACAAATTATCCACCTCAAATACAAATGAGGGGTGATTAATAATAAGTTCTAACTAAAATAAATACAAAGCAGGGAAATATAACTAGAAACCATGAGCTCTCCAACTAGAAATCTCATCATCACGATCTGAAGATCAAGGGGGACCCAACGGCGTAGGGTGCATGTTCCTCCCAACCAAGTGGTACCCATAGGACCACCACCCATGCTAGGAGATAGTAACAAGGATACATGGTCAATCTACTACCTCTAGACATAGGCTGACTCATACTGACTCAACCAAATACATAAACCAAACAACACAAAGTCACATTGCTTCCAATTTACACAACCTTTCATTTCACAAAACTAACATACAGTTGACCTAGGAGAAGTGTCACCACAAAGATGTATGAGTTACCCGACAAATCTTCCCAGATCCTGGCCCCCATTGAGATTCACTCTACTATGTTCAAACGCGAAACATAGTCACTCCAAACTAAGGAAGAACAAATAACCAAAACCACTCCATCCAAAGGAGAAACAAAACATCCCCATTCGTAGAAATCGGGTGACTCACTGAACATGACAACCGTACTACCATATGGAACTAAAAAATGGTTGACATCACAATAGGACAACCCCCATCCAATAAAGAACCTTTGGAAGACTTACAATTTACTGACTTACACTTAACCCATTCCTCAAAACGAAACTAGAAGAAATAGTTACAAGGGAAAACAAGACAGAAACAAAACTAACATTTGGATTTCCTAAATCCATTCTCATTCAGTGGAAAATATTAAAATAATTTCCCGAATTACACTTGATCAAAATAAAAGCCCTTCTTAATCACAGAGAGAAAAATCTAATTTTATTTAAACATTTTTTTTTCCCCATTTTTTAATACAATAATAATTATTTTCTCCAATTAAATAATACGTCCATTTTTTTCTAATAAATTACTCTTTTTTAAATCTTTCCATTGCATGCAACTACTTCACTGAAACCATTAAATATATATAAACATATATATACACTAAATATACATAATATATTATACCAAATAAATGCATTATTCTAATAAAACTCACTTAATACATAATTACATAATTATAGAGAATATATATATTAAATATAATATATATATAATGTATTTCCAGTTTAAAAATTTAATATCACAAAGAATAAAAATCAAATTTCATTTAAATAATGTCTGAACTCATCTACATTGGCGGCGACTTTAATTTCCATGCAAGGTTCAAAGAATTCAATGAGGGACCGACTGTATACAATACAATCGGGCCTCCTCAACCATGGCCGCAACCCTTATTAAGTGGGGAGTGGTGGAGGGTCTCCCTCCACACCGCTGCTCCCACAAGGGGCGGCGGTGGGGTCAGCCCCTCCCCATTCCCCAAACCCTCTCGTATGATCATTGATCATACATTGAATGAACAACAAACAATGAAAAGAATAACCAACGACATGCATAAAAAATTTGTCATACAACGACTATTTTATATCATTTTAAAAATAAATAAACATATATATAACATATATATATTTAATATATATATATAATATATATGTATGGATTTGTATATATATCAATAAATATACATATACATATATGTATGTAATTTATATATAGAAATATCAAACTCCATAGATAAATTGGGAAGAATTTTTTTTTTTAACTATCAACAAGCAAAATTATACAAATTTCCAGAAACGTCCCAAATTCCACAGAAGATTTCTAACATCTCTATTGTTTCCTCTCGAATTTTCTATTGTTTGAAATCATTTCCCCACAGAAGCTTCCAACAATTTCCTACACAAAAACTTTCAATAAATTTTCTACACAGAAGCTTTCAATATTTTTCTACACATAAGCTTTTAATAAATTTTCTATATCTTATAATGTTTCCCTCTCGGCTTTTCCATTGTTTAAAATATGAATTTCACAGAGGCTCTCTAATTTCACTATAAAATTTTCTACAGAAGCACTAAATTAATCACGAGAAATCTTCAAATACAGAAGCCTTACAAATTTTCAAATCAACTAAAAGCTTCTACTAAAAATATAAAATCCTTTAAATTTCTTTTTAATCAATTTAAATAAAGCTTCTACAAAATTGAATCTTGTAGAGACAATATTTCTAAATCAACTAAATAAATTAAAAAATAAAAGAACTTGTTTTCTTGAAGCTTGAAGAAATGAAGGTTGGAGCAGAGCCTCGCCTTCAAAATTCAATTTCCAAAGCCTTTTCCTAAATCACCACTTCTAGAAAGATGCAAAAATATAGATCCCCCAATATTTCCCGAAAACCTCTTTTCCATTTTCAACAAAACAATTTCCTCCAAAAATATCCCTCTTTCCATTTTCGTGAAGTAACCTCTTACCTCACTCAGTTATGGAAAATATTCTCTCTCAGAATTATTTCTCAACAAGAGTGATTAATAAATTCTTCTCACACACATGTCAAATTAAAAATATCTTCTCAACAACACACAAATATTTCCTCTAAAGCATTTACAAGTCATTTTTGCATTTTAATAATTCAAACCATATTTTAATCTCTAAATAAATTTAATCAATTAATCTATTTGCTTAATAAATAAATTTAATCAATTAATTTATTTACTTAATAAAATAACTTTAATCACAAGGATTAAATTACTTTACCAAGTAAATTAAATTTAATTAATTAAATTAAATAAAACGCTTCCAACAATATTATTTAATAGTTAAATATATACTAAAATCATTAAAAACATTAATTTAACATTAATTTCCATAAAATAAACCTTGCACAAATAAATAACAATTGAGAAGGAAAACATGGACATGACAATCAAATATACCGAACATGGACTGACGACACACTGAGGCTAGGGCATAGACTTGACACAAGTAACCTATGTACTATCTCCTAATCAATTTTACTGTTGGGTCAACATGCTCCAACTTGTGAAGCTAAGTGGAGTTGATGTCATGTACCTGCAAACTTGTAAATGAGATATCAAAAACACATGTATATAAATAGCATAGTAATACACACGGTGAAGAGGAAATCACAGAATCATAGGGCGCTCGCAAATGAGTGATGCTATTATGTCCCCTTCACTAATACACTTATCGAGTAAGTGCAAGAAGTCGAGTCCACGAAATGTGGAAGTTTTTGCCTTAGCCAAAAACACGAAATCGACATTGCAAAAATGGGATCCCGAGCCTAAAATCAAAAAATGGGATCCCGTATTTTTAAAAATGAGATCTCGTTTAAAACAGAATCCCATTTTTTAAAAAATGAGATCTCGTATAAAACGAGATCCCATTTTTAAAAATTTCCATTTTTGAAATTTTTTAAAAATGGGATGCCGTTATGAAAATTTTCCAAAAATGGAAATTTCCATTTTTGGCAACTTTCAAAAGGGATCCCGCTTTGAAAAGTTTCGTTTTGGAAACTATCCATTTTGGAAATTTTTCAAAATGGGATCCCATTTTGTAAAAGCATAAAAAAATGATTTTTTAATAAATTTCTAAAATTTGAAATTTTTTTTTCTTTGTGGTCGGGTTTTTGCCTCGGATTTTGGTTCGAGAAAAGCATTGGGAGTCCGAACCTAGGCCTTCAACTTGGTTTGACCTGCAAGTTGAAGGTTCTAACAATGTCAGAGAAAAATACTGAGTTTGGACATATGGCCGACAACTTTTTTTGCAGAATTTTTTGACAAAATTAAAACCCATTTTAGATGAGACAATGCAAATTTCAAATATGTTATTTTTTTTACAATTGGATTATTTTTTCTATTTTTCAATTAATTTCTGATGAAATTGGTCCATAAACTTTAAATATCAGTGTCTTTTACTATTTTAATAACTTTTGATCAACACAACATTTTGATGAACGGATTGCACAAGGGCAAAATTTAGACAATTCTTTTCAATTTAAAAAAAAAAAATGCAAAAAATGATAACTTTAGGTCATCTTATGCGTGTCATACATGACGATTTTTCTAAACGTCAAATATGCCTGATAAAAAATTAACAAAAAAAAAATATTCAATAAAAAATTACAAAAAAATATCCAAGGCACGCTTCAGTGAGTCACAAGTCTTTTCCCAAAAGGATTTAGAAAAATATGATAATTTAAGTCAAAATATGGATGTCGTACACGTGCATGGTATGGTAAAAAAAAATGACATTCAAATAGTGGTTTTTACAAAAGCCTATTGAAACTCAATTTGTACAATGTGGGTATTGAAATAAATTACATATTTGGAAACTAGACTCTAAGTACTACATTTTATGAACAGTGACTTATTCGAAGATTTTATCTCTAAGTGCTTCAAATTTTAAGGTCAAATGTGTCAAACTCTGAAAATCAGGGAAAACACTTCCATTTTTTGGCCAAAAAGTGGACTCAACTTCTTGCTAGCACCCTATCATGAACTGACAGTTCCATCATAATTAAATTACTCATGTGCAATAATCATGTTATAGCAAACTAACATTATTACACTAATCAAAGAATGTCAAATAAAACATCAAAGAAGGTACATCACACCACCACAAATAGTCCACATTGCTCTATATATAACGATCAAAGTATCAAAGCATTAAATCTAACATAAGAGAAAAACAAAGGGGTGTTACAATGTTTATCATTGTGGTTCTAAATATTACATCTCTTTCTATTTCTACATTATAATATTTGATTAATAACACAACTCCAAATAATTTTTCTAATTCCAAATACCTTATAAATTTATCATGTATGTATAAACTAACCATTTATTTGATATTTTTAATACGCATTTTATTTCTTACCATTTTGTTTTTGACATTTTTGTGTGTATTTTTCTACCATTAATTTTTAAATGTTCAAAATATTATTAAACTCACTATTAAGAAGCTATTGCCCAAGTCCACTATTGTAAGATGAAATTTTTTCAATGAACAACTTTTATATCATGATATTGCTATCACGATTCAACCGTGTAGTTTTTGAGTCAAACTCATTGACCCATGATTCATGAGTAGTGGTTCACAAGAACCCATCTCTCATGATAATGAATGGTCCTTAGCACTCATTTCATCTAGGTGATGCTCACAAAGGTGAAGCATTGGTCCATCTCGAGAGGTCACCCATCCCAGTACTGCTCCAGCTCAAGCGCGCTTGCTCACATATCATAATTTGACACGCTGTAGAAGAAACCTCCTACTTATCAACTTTTATATCATTGTAGTTTACTCATCACCATCCATGTAGAAGTTTTATTTGAGACCTTAGAGCATAATTTATTTATCCCATTAATTCCTAGATGGTAAGATATATAACATCCTCAATTTTTAGTAATTATTAAATCTTCTTTACAAATGAACATGGTATACTATCCATTAGATAGTGAATCTCTATTATACTAGTCCATTTAAATAGAATAACATTCATGATTGACATTTAAATATGTAAATCTAAAATTATTTAGAAATAACAAAAAAAATTGATTGATATCAATTGTTCAACTTTCTAAAATATTTTTATTGATAAAATAAAAACCAACCGATCACCTTATCTTAGTCACCTTGTAAAATAATTGATAGCTTATATTTTATTTTATGTATGTGATTTACAAAAAAAAAAAAAAACCTTAACTCAACCACCCAATTGTAATCTCACAAGTGACTTTTCATATTTTATTTTGTTTATTGATTAAAAATACATTAAAAACCATAATTTGTATGAGAACTAATTTTTATAAGCCAAGTTTCTAAAAGTAGTCCATACGGTTGATTAGTCATGTCTAGGTTTCTCTCTCTTACAAATTTGGAAGCATGAGATTTGGTGAAGTATTGCAACATGGAGAAAATTGTTAAACTTGAAGATTAGAGAAATCTAATTAAACTTGAATGCATATAATGAAGGATAAGTTGTGCAAAATATGTGGGCCTTAGTGGATTCATATCTTAGATGTGTATGTGTGAATCTAGGGCATTCTATTTTGTAGGGTTTTGAGTGGGAAAAGTTAGGGTTTTGGTCTATTTCTTCTTCATGTCAACCTTAAGGATCAAATAATAGATGTTTGAGGTGGATTTCCTATAAATAAGCCTCAAAACCTTAATTTTTCATTAGACACACTCATTATTCACTATTCCATCAACCATTCTTCTCAAGAAAGCTAGTTTTTTTGCATCCTAGGTCATCAAGACATCTTTGTTGAAGCATTCAAGGGCTAAATCTTTAATGCAACTCAAGATCTCTCATAATGACAAGGTAATAAGTTCATTTGTCTTACACTTCATTCTTTATTATCTTGTTTCTTCATTATATTTAATTATCTACAAAGGAATTTGACCAAGGAAAACCCCTATACTCTAACAATCAACATTTATTCTTCCTTATTTGTGTGTGTTTGCAGATTTAGGTATTTTGCATGTTTGGAAATCATTCAAGAATGGGTTGTGTTATCAATCAGATGTGCACCATATGATAAATTTTCAGAAAACTTAACTATTTGTTGACACATGGAAACCTTCTTCAGATGTGGGTGATCTGAATGAAGAAGGAATCTCCAGAGTGAGTTGGCTCTCGGAATGATAATTCTTATTCTAAATGATTCTTTTGAGGTAAAGAGTTAGAAGGATAAACCGGATTTAAAACTTATGACTGAATTTCTATCACCTAAAACTATTGACCAACTTTAAGAAGATTCTAACAATAACTCACTTTCACCACCTCTTTAAAACATGACTCTCACAATCTCACAACACATATAATCCAAAAGCGATTTGTGCAAAGGTTTAGAATAAACACAAGGAACAACCTGAATTAGCATGAAACTCCATCAAATCACTTTATAACAGTAATAAAAGAAAAGGATTCAACATATTTGAATCACACGACACATAAAATTACTACTGCAAAGCATAAACAAGAAGTGAGAAAGGAAATTCTATTTTTTTATTGAATGAAGGAGTAGAACTCTCAAAATCTGAGTGCAAAATTGCTTACAAAATTATTTGCATGAACAAGATAGGAAGAAACAATGATCTCAATTGAGAAAAAACCATAAGTTTTTCTCATAATAAAAACTCTCCAAAACCTTAATCCGAGCTCAAGAAGAAAGCCCAAAAAAAGTACCCAGAACTGCTCCATAATGTGTAATAAAAGAGGAAAATTCACACTTTTTTCATGCCCATCCCAAAAAGCATCTAAAAATAGGTCCATTCTGATTTTTTTTTAAAAAAAACACCTTATCTTCATCCCATGCAACTCAATTTCTCCCAAGGAAAAGTCAACCACCACTGCTTTCTTAAAACTGCTAAAAATAGCAAAAGAATAAAATAATTTATAAAATATTGTTTTAATATTTTCTTTACAAGATACTTGCAGTTTTAATATTCTCAATTAGACCTAATTTTAAAATTAATATTTAGAAATATTTACAAAATATTACAATCTTTTATATCTCTATTACAATTTGATTTTTTCTTCTAAAAAATCATAAAAATAAAGGCAATTTTTAACATTGAATTTTAATTGATTTGTAGAAAATCAATCAAAAATAAACATAAGGAATTTTATTATTTTCCTAAGGCATAGGCATTGCCATTAAAATAAAATACCTAAGCTATTTGGACTTTGAAATAGATCAAAACCTATACTAAAGGCTTAGGCATATGAAGTCAAGTGAAACCTTCAAAGGTTTGACCTAGGGCATGAATACATTATCAAATGGTATACTTGACATTAAGAGTTTGATATTTCCAAAAAAAAATGGAAAACTCCCTAAGTTCAAATTAGGACAAAATGGATCAACCCTAATAACAAAACTCTTCAACCCTAACTTTTGACCTCATTTCGCACTTGGTGTTTTGAGGGAAAGCTTTGGTGGGAGAATGCGCCACCACCATGGAGTTAGGGTTTGCAGCTTGAAGCCCACCATTCGAGCTCTCTATTGGTCGATTCTTCATGAGCAAGCTAGGTAAGTTGACTTCAACTATATTATGACTTCCTCCTTTTCATTTGGAAAGCAAACTCTGGCCTTCAGGTCATGGCCATTACATGTATTTCTTTGATTTTTCACTCACATAGTGCCTCCATCTCTATGCTTCATGTAGCCACCATGGAAAGTTTAAGTTTGAGCACTCTTATAAACAAACTCAAAGAGTATTGACATAAAAAGACTCTATTATTATGGAAGAGCCAACTAGAAATTTTTGTGTTTTTCCTCCATTATAGGCGGCAGCTATTACATGTTTTTCTAATGAATTTCCATAAGGAAACTTGCATTCTAGATGCATTGTTTGTTCTGATTTTGATACTTTAATGGTAAACTCAAATGGGTCTTCAATCCTATTGCATATTTATGAGAAAAAAAAAACTCCTCCAGGTCGCGACTATTACATGTATTTTTCTAATTTTTCATATCACTGCATTTTCATCATCTTGTGTATGAACTCAAAAAATTCAAGCCATGCTTTTAATGATGAAAACCTAGATGGAATATTGAAGCTCTTAACACATTTTCCTGAAAGTAATTGCATTTCCAGTTGAAAGCCCTTGTGGGTATCTGTAAAAATAGAAGAAAAAAACCTCGCCAACTTCTAGGCTCGACCCATGATATTAAATAACACTTATTTAGATTCCAAAATGAATTTACAGGACTTCATGGCTATGTCCAATAATTTTTATTTTCCTTCATTTTGAAGAGCTTTTAAAGGCTCGAAACTATGCATTTTGATTGTATTCTTTCCTAAATAGAAAAACATTATATCCTTCCACTTCATAGTTGACTGCTTTCATTTATGCGCTCCATGCATTATTTTTCTGAAAGTGCAGCTGCAATGTAAATACCCATTTGCATTAAATTTGTAGAATGATCTTGATTATGTACTCACCTTTCATTATTCCTCCATTGAAGTAAAACTAAAACTACACCTCTTCTTTTACTTGTATCTCCTGTAGTATCATTGATGTTCTTGTAGGTTTCTTGTCATCACTCATTTCATACACTTGAGTGCTTCAAAAAATATGCATTCTCAACTCAAAATTTTCATGAAATAAAGAGATATTTCCCTCCTATGTCCATGTGTTCACAACTTGTTCTTGTCATAATCGGGCTTTGCTTCTCTAAGAGTTTGAAGCTTCTCTATGTGCTTTTATTATTTAGTAATGTTTTAGTGAGGCATTATGTATGCCTATTCATTATCACCATTATGAACATGAAAAACACTTACTGCATTAGAAAAGAACACCGTGAAACAACATGAATAAACATGAACAAATCACATGGCAACAAAGATGCAATCAATTTGACAGTATTAAATTTTTTTAGTATGAAAATTGATGCATTTCATTTGATTTTGTATCTGAATTGAGCTCGTTGTTCACTTGTAATTTTCACTTCATTGTTCTCAGATTTGATTGTTATTAGTGAACAATGTTCTTGATTGTTTTGATAGCTTTAAATCTATTTCACTCCTTCATGATTGGCTCATATGAGCATGATAACTGAATTTCTTTACTCAGACCCATTTGTATGCTTAAGGGGTAGCATGATGATCTCTACCCTTGTGGGAGCTCGTTTTACTCCACATGCCTTTATGTCTTCATGAAATGATCAGCTACATAGATTTTCCTATATATGCACATGGAAAAAAATAATGTTAGATAAAACAATATACTATTATGATGTTTCCTTCTTGGCTTCTATCCAACTCTTGTTCTTACAACTTTAGTTGTTTTAATGTATTATAAGAAACACTTTACATTATTTTTGCTGATTCATATAGGGATGTTCATAATCAAAGCTCTAACAACCCTTTACTTCTCTTATAGGTCAATCAGAGCTTGAGGATGAAGGATGGTTCACCACTCCTGAATCGACCAAAAGCAATAGGCAATGATGATTATGTTCATGCTTATGTGTCTTTCTTTATTACATCTTCAATAGTATAGCATGCTTCTCATGATTCATTGTAATAGTTACTCCCATAGCTTGTGTGGGGCACTTTAATTTCTTTTCTTGTTTTCCATTCTGAAAAGAAATGTATCTTATTGCAAGCTTGTGTAATCATTTGTATTTGCAAAAAAACAAAATACTATAATGTGAATAAGCATTGTGAAATAAATGAAAGCAATTGTTATTCTTAATCATTTGTATATTTTTTCTTGTACTTCATTTGTACTACAAAGCACTGAGCAATAACTCTTGAAATTATTTTCACTGAAAACATTTGCATAACCAAAACTTCATAGATCAGATGCAAATAGTAATCTAAGCAATGCAACAACTAACTAAACTTCCACTTTAAAATGAAACTAATCAGCTCTACCAATTGAGTTGTAGTGAAAAAATGGTAACAGGTTGAATACTTGTTAGGGAATCTCCTTGAAAACTAGGGAAAAACATCCACAAAAAGATACCTAAAGGCCAAAAATCAAGGTTTTTGCTTCAAACATTTGGAGGAGCAAAAAGTGCAGATAAAGAACTCCCATTTTCATCTTTAGATTTTTAGAAAAGGAAAAATGGACACTCCCACAAGTTGTAGCGACCTAGTCCCATTGTGCTTATTTTTTTGAGATTTATGGGGATCCAAATACCCATTTGGATAAAACAGGCCCCTGAGTAGTTTTTCGAAATCACCCTTAAAAAGGACTAGGTTGCCTAGCTTGGTACAAGTGTCCCACCAGACATAAAAATTAGATTTTGTAGAGTTTTTAGGACATCTAAAGTCTTCACTCTAGCCTCTTCCATTTTCTAGGAGGATACTTTCATTTTTACAATTTTCTATCTTGTTTCATAAGCTTTCATAGGTTGTTTAATTTAATGCTTGTATATCTAAGTGTGTTTTCAAATACTTTTGCATTTCAATCGTTTATATTCAATAGATAGTTTCTTTCACTATCTTGCAACATTTAGACACATTCCACACACACCACACCTGAAAACACTTATCTTTGAATGTAACCTATGCATTTTGGCCTACTTCTTTCTCCTTTTAGGTGAAAAACCCTAGAAGTGTTAGAGAGTCTTGTGGTGCCAAAATCTTTGTTATATTTTGGTGAACCCAACATTCATAACCCATTCATGTTTGATTTGGATTCCTTCATTGTCCTAGGATTAACTTGCATTGCAATTTTTATTAGTTAAGTAGCATTACCCTCGTATGCCACTTTTCATTGTTAAACTTGACTTGTCGTTAATCTTTCATGAAAATATAAGAGCAAGCTTGGGATGTTGACAAAATTACTTAAGATTAACTCGCACGTGACATACTACCCCTCTTAATGGTGTAGCTTAATCTAGAAACATATGACTCAACATAGGGCTTTCCAAGTTTTCTCTCATTTATTCTTAACCATTTCCTCTATCCTTGGCTACTTTAAAGCAATTGCTCACAGTGATGGCATAGAAACCACATTAAAGTGGGGGCATACATAGATGACATCTTTTCATGGCATGCTTTTTATTTCCTTGTGATGTGTCCTCTTCTCGATAGTGTCATTGGGTTTGATTCCTTCCAAGAGTGTACGATCAACTAAAGTGGCCTAATATGAATGAAGCATCACATGGATGATGATCTGACACCCTAACTTGTCCTCTCTTGGAGAAATTAGGCATAATGCTCCATAAGAAGAAGACCTTGCACAAACAAAGCAATATCCCCTTCAATAAAATCTTTACATAACATTCAAATTCAAAATCATTTACAAAAGCACAAGCATTGTGGTGCCTTATGGCATGAATTTCTCATTATATGGTGGGAAGTTGACACAATAGCATGAATTTCTCACTAAATCACTTCTTTGGGACAACTCACCCTACAGACGACCTGATGTTATGTGGCCCCAGAGTGAATGCATATTTTCCACCTCGTTCTTCTCTCTTTTAATCCTCGACATTGCCTGATCATGTATCTTGCTTTGCTGCAAATCATTGACCCTTGAGTGTGTCTTCTTTCATGTATGTCTGTTTGACTTATAATCTTGAACCCTGGGGGATTGACCACCTCCTTTCTCTTTCTCATTTCTTCACCATCTCCACTTGGGCTACTTTAGTGTGAGTTTGAAGTAACTTCATCCTCTCACTAAAGTGGGGGAAAAATATGTCACCAAAAAGTGTAGCCTTTGAAACTTTTCACTCATTTGGACCCTTTTCTATGGATTTTGGACCTAAATAATCCCTTTTCATCATCATTTATAGGCCCCTATGACCCCTTATTGTGCATCCTAAGGCTTAATTTGATCAAATATTTGATAAAATCATCATATCAACCTTATTCCTCCACTCTCGAACAATCCACCTAGTAAAAGGGCCTTTGTGTGACTATGCCTCCCATCTGGGTGAATTAGTCTTGTCCAGGTGGACTAGGTTTCCCAAGGTGGTCACCTAGTCCCATTGGAGCTATTTTCAAGGCTTTTAGTGGGAAAAGTTATGGTTTTGGTCTATTTCTTCTTCATTTCGGCCTTAAGGATCAAATAACAAATTTTTTAGGTGGATTTCCTATAAATAAGCCTCAAAACTATAATTTTTCATTCGACACACTCATTATTCACTATTCCATCCACCACTCTTCTCAAGAAAGCTAGGGTTTTTTAATCCTAGGTCATCAAGACATCTTAGCTAAAGCATTCAAGGGTTGAATCTTTGCTTCAACTTAAGATATCTCATAATGACAAGGTACGAAGTCCATTTTTCTTACATTTCATGCTTTATTATCTTGTTTCTTTATTAGATTTAATTATCTACAAAGGGTTTTGACCAAGGAAACCCCAATACTCTAACAATCAACATTTATTCTTCCTTGTTTGTGTGTGTTTATAGATTTAGGTATTTTGCAGGTTTGGAAATCATTCAAGAATGGGTTGAAGACTTGTTAGGGAATCTCCTTAATAAAGAGGGGAAAAAATCTACAAAAAGATACCTACAAGCCGAAAATCAAGGTTTCTCATCCGAACATTTGGAGGAACATAAAGTGTAGATCAAGAACTCTGTTTCCACCTTTAGATTTTCAAAAAAGGCAAAAGGGACACTCCCACAAGTTGTGGTGACCTAGTACCATTATGCTAATTTTTTAGAAATTTCGGTGGACCCGGATATCCATTTGGGTGAAACATGCCTTAGAGTAGTTTTTTGAAATCACCCCAAAAAGGAAATAGGTCACCTAGCTTGGCACAAGTGTCTCGCCAAACATAAAAAATAGATTTTGCAAAATTTCCTGGACATTTATAGTCTTCACTTTAGCCTCTACCATTTTCCAGGTGCATACTTCCATTTTTACAGTTTTCTATCTTTTTTCATAAGCTTTCATAGGTTGTTTAATTTAATGCTTGCGTATCTATGTGTGTTTTCAAATAATTTTGCATTTTAATAGTTATATTCAATATATAGTTTCTTTCATTTGCTTGCAACATTTAGAAATATTCCACACACACCACACCTTAAACCCCTTATCTTTGAATTTAACCTATGCATTTTGGCCTAGTTCTTTCACCTTTTAGGTGAAAAACCCTAGAAGTGTTAGAGAGTCTTGTGGTGCCAAAATCTTCATTACATTAACATTTCGGGTTTTCTATTTTTTATTTTTTATTTTGTTACTTATATAATTTCAAGTAGGCATCTTTTCTTTTGGGTAAATTTTAATAGGGATGGTAGGATTTACTACTTGGGTGGGCTTGATGTTAATTGGAGAGCCTAAACCTAGAGATGAAGTGTTGGTTTTAGCTACAACAAGGGCAATAGGAATTTTAGTGGACAAGCTGGCTAAAATCAAAGGCTGACGTGTTGTTGGCAATGTTGGTAGTGACCAAAGTATGATCTCTACTGATCTTCTGAAATTGTAACTTAATTATTAACATCTCTGATCTAATGACTATGAAATTCTTCCAATTCTATAATTTCAAGAGCATGAACTTAGGGAGTTAAAACATTGATTAAGCCTTCCAAAGCAGAGCTTGAGGTTTAAATATTAGAGACACGATAAAGTATTGAAAATCAGGTAAAATAACATATCTAATATGTTGGGTATTGGCATACCTAATGGAAAAGGTAGGGTAGTGCAAGTCCCAGATGCTAAAGGTTTCAAAGAGAATGTAACTTGGCACAAGAATCATTTGAAATTTAAACTTGTGTAATTTATGAGAAACCAATAAATTTAGCAATTTCTTCCATATATAATAATACAACATGATAAGGGATAAAATTGAAATTTTGGAAAGGGTTAAACACTTGTATCTATGATACAAAGACAAAATTACAAATAATAGTAATAAAAAGGCATGCCTAATGGAAAAGGAAAGGTGGTGCAAGTCTCTGAAGATAAAGGTTGTATAAATAATGTAAATTGGTGCCCGAATCATACATTTATGTAATTTATCAAAAACTAGTAGGTTTAGCCATTCCTTCCATATATAGAAAAATGCCACATGATGAGGTCCAAATAAGGTGTTGAATAAATTCAAACACTTGTCTCTATGATATACAAATAAGTTGCAACTAATCATAATAATGATAAATAAAATACAAAGAGGAACATTACAGTGGTCATTTAATGAGAATAAATTGGCACACACTCTAACCCATTAAGTTTTCACAAAATAACAGGAGACCTGTTTCATTGACTTTAACATAAATAAAATACTTGTAAAGTATTTTTCATATATTGAGCTACACTAATAAACACATTAAGCAAGGATGAAAAGATAAATTATAAAGAAATGCATAAATCATTTTCTTTCACATTGGAAAAATTTATCAGAAGTAAACCTAGTAGTTTATTCTAACTAAAAAGTAGTTTATATTGAGGCTTGTTTAGGGTTTTAGGAGGGGGAAATACAAAATTAGTTCTGATGATTAACCTCTCCAACTAGTCTTAGCATAAAACCCTTTCAAAAAATGGGAAATTAATGTCATTGGCCCTATTGACCCTCAACCAAAATTATTTAAATATTTATCATTATTGATAATGAGTACCTAACCAAATGCATAGAAGTGGAACCAACCAAATATTGCACTACTTATACTTTTTCTAAATTACTATATTACAATATCAATATGAGATTCGGTTATCCCTTAAGCATCACAAGTTATCAAGGGAAACAATTTATTAATAAGACTATAAAAGAGTTACTTCAAAATTTCATGATTAAACATAACCAAAGCACCCCTACCACCCACAAGTGAATGAAGCAAGTGAAGCATTGAATAAGATCCTTAGAACTACTCTTAAAAAAATATGTATTTCAATGGAATTGATTGGGATATTTAGATATTAGCAATACTTTGGGCTTACCAGAAAATCTATTAAGGATCCAAATCACACACCTTTTGATATAGTCTATGGCATGGAAGCTATCTTATCAATTAATTTTATATTCACTAGTCTCAGTACGACCGTCATCATAAGTATCACTAAGGAAGAATGCATCAATCATAGGCTAGAAGAGTTAAAAAAATTAGATGAAGAAAGAAAGTTTTCCAGATCACACTTGTGGGAAAAACATCGAAAAAAAAAGCATGACACAATAGAAACCTACGGAAAAAAAACTTTCAGCTTGGATACACCATTTTATTATATGATAGGAAGTTCTAAAAGCAACAAAAATCAAATTCCTATAGTTAGGACCATATAAAATTAATGAAATTTTGGATTTTGGAGCAATAAGGTTATAGAAATTCGATGACACAATCCTACAATGTTATATCAATGGAGAGAGGCTAAAAAATTATCATCTAGATTCTGAGAAAATTTGACTTGAGGACAAGTCAATATTTTGAAGAGGGAATGATATTAGCAAAAAATAATGCACAAATACAGGTCTAGAGATACATAATATATAATTGAAAAGAATATTTTGAAACATTATTTTAGGAATATAGAATGTACTCTATGTATACTATCTAAGGGCCACATTCCATATTGTAATTATAAGTATATAGGAATATCTATTCACCAATAGTGGATAGTAATAGATAATAAGGGAAGGATGTAAAGTATTGACTATAACAGAGATATAAGGAACGCAATGAATGATTATTGATATAATGAATATAAATAAATCTAAATTTTTATCTATCTTATGAGTATACATTCTATTTTATTCTAATATATAAGTAATTTTGGATCTGGAATACCATATTCTGTTGTCTCAATATAACTAACTTTGAGGTTATTATAATTTTCAAAGTAATTGAGTACCCAATTTGCATTATGAAAGGAAATTTATATATGAGCATGACTACAACCATGCGCTTTATCTAGAACTCATGGATTTAAAAAATCACTAACAAAATAAGAAAATATGCTAAGTTTATAATATAATAACAAACATAAGAAAAAAGTACAAATGCGAATTTTTTGCTCCCACTCCCGCTCATTTTGAAGTTTTGAATCTTGCTCGCATGGTAGACTCTGTCACGGGGGTTCCTATGGGTCCCCTACCCCCCCCGACCCGTGCTCTCCTCCTGTGAGGACGTGTCCGGAGGGTACCCCCCCTATGGGATCTGCGCCTTCTCCTGCTGGCATTTTGCGGGATGTGGAGGTTCCGGGTGACTCGTTTGTGCCGGCGACTGTGATTCCTCCATTTGTGGCTTGGAAGAATATCCTGACTAGTGGGAAACTGGCCTACTCATCTTCGGTCCCCCCTGAGTCGGTCACATTTGCTGACTCTATGTTTGAAATTCCTGACATGGTTAGTGACAGGATCCTCTCCTCCATGGAGAATGCGATGGTGGGAAGATTCCTCTCGTTTTGACCTACGGTGGATATGGTTCAAAAGTGGGTGTCTGGGAAATGGAGGCTTAAGGGTAGTGTGGAGGTCCGCGCTATGGCTGGCGGCCTCTTCCTCTTCCATTTTGTTGCTGCCGAGGATTTGGTGCATACCTTATCGTCGAGCCCATGGGTTTACAGGAAACACAGTTTGGCTTTGTGTAGATGGAAGCCTGGGTTTGACCCTGCTATAGACCTTAACATGTCGGCCCCTATTTGGGTGCGGTTGTCGGCCTTATCCCTTGAGTTCTGGGATGAAGCCATTTTTAAGGCTATCGGTGACTCATTGGGAGAATTTGTTACTTCGGATGCGGTCACTAAATCTAAATCAAGGTTAGTATTTGTTCGTTTTTGCGTTAACATTTGTGTTGATAAAGTTCTCCCAAATTTTATCAAGCTTTGCTCCAAGTTGGGAAGCTGGGTTCAACCCGTCTGTTATGAAAATGTAGTGGTGTGCTATCAAAGATGTGCTAAAGTGGGGCACCTTATCTCTGATTGTAAATCGGTGGTCAGTAAGGTGGTTGTGGAGGCATCTGCATCTGACCCCAAGATCCTGACTGAGGAGGCTGCGAGGCCATCAGGTGATTCAGAGATTGTTCCTCTAGAGTCTCCTATGCGTTCTCTGAGTCCTCCTTCACCTGGTGTTTCTCACTCGGTTTCGATACCTAATGGCTTTGCGGTTTTGGAAACCTTATCTCGAGAGGGTTCAGGGCCTCAGGATCCTAGATCCTCGGCTGCTGTTGCTTTGACTATTATGGATCTTGATAAGGGTTGTGGCCCTGGCTCTGGGAGGAAGAGAGTTCTGGATTGGTTGAAGAATCTATTGACAATTTGGAATGCTTAAAGCTAGAGAAAGCTGAAGAGGGAGGGATATGAACCACACCCAAGAAGAAGGGTAGAAAGAAGAAGGCTGATGTGGGAGGGGATTCCAAGCCTGGGAGACCCTCGCAGAGATCCACTAGAACACCCGAAACGACAAATGAAATTGCCCTAGGGATGTAGAGGACATTAGAGGTGTCCTCAAAAAATGGTCTGAGATGAGGATTTTGTCTTGGAATATTCGGGGACTTAATAGTTCACACAAACAGCATGCCCTAAAGAACTATATAATGGAGCATAAGATTGATGTTTGTCTCCTTCAGGAAACTAAGATGTTGATGGTAAATTTTGAAAAGGTTGTTAACTTTATCTGGCCTAATGCTTCATTTATTCATAGTGATGTTGAGGGAGCCTCTGGGGGGTTGGTTGTGCTTTGAAATGCTTCTTTTTTGTAGGGCTAGGAATTATTCCATTATAAAAATAGCATTGGGGTTTTGCTCTTTGTTAATGGAGTTGTTTGGTCTATAATTAATATTTATGCTCCCAACTAGAGAAACTCGAGGAATTGTCTTTGGAGGAATATGGTGTCTAAAATTAATATGAATAAGGGCGGGCAATGGCTAGTGGTTGGAGACTTCAACTCTCCCTTATTACCATCTAAGAAAAGTGGGGGTCTCCTAGATTACACGGATAGCATGACTGATCTGGAAAACGTCTTGGGTTCTTCAGGGTTAATCGATATTGACCTTCGGGGTCAACACTTCACCTGGTCTAATAGAAGGGCGGGTGCTAGTTTGATTTAGGTTAGGCTTGACTGTTTCCTCTGTTCTCCCCATTGGACCAATATCTTAGGTGCCAATCTGGTCACCCTTCCTAGGATGGTGTCTGACCACAACCCTCTTCTGCTAACCACAAATATTCGCCCTTCTAGTGGGCCCTACCCCTTTCGGTTTCAATTAATGTGGAACTCCCATCTCGACTTCAAGATGAAAATTGCTGAGTGGTGGAATATTTCTTTCCAAGGGTCCCCCATGTTTAGGCTATGTTATAAACTCAAACATATTAAACTGATGATTAAAGGTTGGAACAGGAATGTGTTTGGTAATGTTTTTTAGAAAAAAAATAGCTTGAGGGGAGGTTGAGGACCTTGCAGCAGGATATGGATAAGGGAGATGTCAGTCAATGGATTAATAATCAGGAAAAGGATGTCAGAATGGAATGGGAAAAAGTTCTAAAAAATGAAAAGGTATTCTGGAAGCAAAAATCGAGAATCCAATGGCTGAAGGAAGGAGACAGGAACAGTTCCTTTTTCCATGTCTCTGCTATCAAACACCGGAAAAGGAACCAAATCTCTAAACTGTTAAATAATTTTGGGGCGGTGATTACTGACCAAGCTCTTATTAAGTCCTGTGTGGCTGATTACTTCAAGGAGGCTCTTTCAGCCCCTACAGGGGTTCCTAACTTGAATATGGATGAGTGGATGCTCCAGCATCTTCCTGAGTCCATCTCTCTGGTGGACAACTTGAGCATTCTTAAGAAAGTTTCCATGGAAGAGGTAAGGCAGGCTACTTTTAGCATGGGGGCATTCAAAGCTCCTGGCCCTGATGGGTTTCCTCTGGGGTTCTTTCAAATTTTTTGGGATACTGTGGGCTGGGACCTGGTTCTTGTGGCTAGGGATTTCTTCCAATCTAGTAAGATTCTTAAACAAATGAATCACAATTTTATTGCTCTTATACCTAAGATTAGTGAGCCTCTTTCAATGTCTGACTTCCGTCCTATTAGCCTATGTAACACTATCTACAAAATTTTCTCTAAGATTCTTGTCAACCATCTCAAACCTCTTCTTGACAAAATTATTAGCCACACTCAAAAGGGGTTTGTTCCGGGGAGGCATATTCTTGATGCTGCTTTGACTACCCATGAACTATTCCACTCTATGGATAGATGTAATAATGTGGGAATGGTGCTTAAACTTGATATATCCAAAGCCTATGACAAGGTTTTGTGGGAATTTATTCCTAAGGTACTTGCTAAGTTTGGCTTTAACAGCTAGGTCATTGAGCTCATTATGGAATGTGTTAGAACTGTTAAATTCTTGGTTCTGGTTAATGGATCCCCCTGCGGGTTCTTCTCTACTGGTAGGGGGCTCAGACAGGGAGATCTTCTCTCTCCCTACCTCTTTATTATTGTTGCTGATGTGCTCGGTAGAAATTTTACCAATCTGCTGACGGAGGGCTCCATATCTAGTGTTAGAGCGGCTACCTCCCTCTGTCCGATTGTTATGCAGCAATTTGTGGATGATACTTTCTTATTTGGGAAGCCTTATGTTTTGGAAGCTAGGAAATGGAAAGCCTATCTTAATAGCTATGCCTCCTGCTCTGGATAGTGCATCAACTACAACAAGAGTAAGATTTATTTCTTTAATTGCTCTCCTAATTTGGAAAATAGGGTGACTGCAATTCTTGGATGTGTCAGTGACTCTCTCCTGTCAGTTTATCTGGGGCTTCCTCTTACAGTCAAGGAGGTTCAACTTGAGTTTTGGAACTCTACTCTAGAAAGGATTCAGAGGAAGTTGGCTAGGTGGAAAGGATCCTTACTTAGTCATGCTAGCAAGTTTCAACTCATTACTGCGGCCATACAAGGTATCCCCACCTACTTTCTATCTATATTTAGGATGCCTATGTATATAGTGGAAAAGTTGGAAAGGATTCAAAGGAATTTTCTTTGGGCTGGGACTGAGGAGAAAAAGAAGATTGCTCTGGTTAAATGGGAAAAAGTCAGTCGGGCTAAATCTAAAGGGGGGCTTGGAATAAGGAAGATTGCTCCCTCTAATAGGGCGCTGGTTGCTAAGGTAGGGTGGGATCATTTAAGGAATTCCAAGGATTGGTGTAAAATCCTGAATGCCAAGTATCTTCAAAATAGGACTCTGATTGATTTTCTTTCAGAACCCCACCCCCTCGGTTCGATTGTCTGGAGGAGCATTTGTAGCATTCAAGGTCTGCTAAAAAAGGGGACAAAATGGAAAATGGGGAATGGGATCAAAATTAAATTCTGGGAAGATGTTTGGCTCTTAGATTCCCCTTTGACTACTTCTAACTTTAGGGGGGTGATGATTGCTGCTTAGAGATTCTTTGGGATTTACATCCATAACTATGTTTCTGGCCCTCCTGGTGCTAGGATTTGGAGAGAGCTAGGCCTTTGTTTCCCCCATTCGTAGGATCTTAGTCATCTTGCTAGATCGATTCAGGTGTTACTATCTAGGTTTAGACTTCCTTCCTATGACAAAGAGGATGAATTCTTTTGGGCCTTAGATAAATAGGGGGATCTCTCAGTCAGATCTGCTTACAGTCTGCTGACGAATGTTAGTATTGTGGAAGAACACTGGAGGAGAGTTTGGAATAGGCGCTTGATCCCTAAAATAATTTTTTTTTGGTGGACGGCCTGTCACAATAGGATTCTAACACAGGACAATTTGAGAATCTGAGGTTTATGCTTTCCCAATCGATGCTTTCTCTGCAAAGAGGGGGAAGAAACTATCAATCACCTCTTGCTTCACTACCCATTTGCTACTGAAGTTTGGGGGATGGCCTATGAGAAATTTGAGGTAGAGTGGGTTATGAGCAAGGATCTTTTATCATTTATTATGGGCTGGAATGGGCCTTTTTTGCATCCTCTAGTTTGTGAAATTTGGAGGTAGACCCCCCTATCTTGGGTTGGTGTTTATGGAAGGAGAGGAATAATCAGGTCTTCAGAAATACTGAGCGGAGCCCCAAGGAGGTGTTTGGGATTGGTGTTAGGCTCGTAGAGGAGAATATCTTCCTCTTTGATGGAAAAAATCCTGAGGTTGGGCCAAGGGACTTTGAAATAAAAATGGCTAAGAAATGGCACCAGGAACTAAATGCTAATGCCTTCGACAATAGGAAACTTTTAGCTAGGAGGAACACCAAATGGGTGCCTCTAGATTGTGGGTGGTTTAAAATTAATTTTGATGGTGCTACTAAAGGGAGTCCAAGAAGGGCAAGTATAGGTGGGATGATAAGAGATTCTATGGGCAACATGGTGGCAGGGTTTGCTTGTGGCATAGGGATTCAGTCGGCCCTTGTTGCTGAGGCTCATGCGCTGTTCATGGGTCTCAAAATTGTTGTCTCTCTAGGAATTGTTAATCTTCGTATTGAGGGAGATTCCAAGGTGGTGACAGATGCTGTGGAAAAGGAAAGATTCATAGGTTGGAACACCAAGGACATCTTATCGGATGCTAGTTTTCTCATGTCTAAATTAAGAAACAAAAAAGTGATTCATATTTACAGAGAAGGTAATAGTGTGGTGGATGTGCTGGAAAATCTTGGCTCGGGGTGGGACTTGGCTAGATGTTGGAGGAAACTGAAACAATTGCCGCCAAACATTCGAGCTTTGATCGCGCGGGAAAAGGCTTACATGGTAAATAATGACTTACAACTTCTGGATGACGAGGACTGACGGGGGGGCCCACTGGCATTTTTGGGTGTGGTGGTGGATTAATGCCTTTTGGGGTATGAAGGACAGGTGGAGTGCCATGGGAAAAGATGAGACAGGGTGGAGTAGGGGAAAGGGCATTCACGTGTTGTTTTTTTGGGATGGGAGAATGGGTATAGCTTATAAAAATATGATGATGAGATGGCAGGGAGGAAATGTTCTTAATGCGATCAAGCCTAGATTTGGTGACGTGATATGGGTTATTTGGAATTCCGTGATTGCTTCTCGGGAGGATGATAGTACTATGAGTATTAAGTTTTGGGAGAAACGGGTACTTGGTTTATCTCCTAATTATTTTTGGAGATATGAGTGTATGAATAATGATGGGACCATCCAAGATGCGTACTGGTTGTATTCTAGAGGTTTTGCGCTGGCTAATTTAACTGGTGGTTCCTTTGGCTTCATTTGGTTGATTACTAATGTTAGCTTGTTGGGTTATCTGCATGGGATTTTGTGCCTTTCCTGCCTTTCTGCCAACTTTTGGCTCCTTCTCTGGTATCAAAAAATCATCAATTGCCGTGTCTTTTCTCACGTTTCCCTTGTTCCCCTCCGCATGTGTAAATGGCTTGAGGGGATTAACTACCATAAGTCCTGCATTAAACATCCTTGTTCGATCTTTGTGTGCAACGTTTGGCTCTAGTTTTTTTTGCATTTTGGAGTTTTTCCTGTTCTTCCTAATAGTATGGGTGGAGATAGGGTTCGGATGGAGCCGGATAGCTATGATGAATTCCGAAATAACCCTCTGGTCTAGCATATCTGCGTTGAGGGAGGTATTTCCCCGCTCATGGAGCATCTGGTCGGCCATGATCCCATCCTTTTGGGACAATTTGCATGTTCTTGGAAGGATAGAAGGGTTTCTGTTGGGGGGATTTCGTTTGAAGTTAGCAAGGAGGTCATTGCACAAGCCATGGACTTGAGCTGTGAAGGGAAAAAATACCCTAAGCACACCAAAAAGCTAGATCATGAGAGCCTTAAGGCTTTCTTCAGAGGAGAGGAGACTCCGGTCAAGAATCAGGTAGGGTTCGAAAGAGCTGAGCTTCCCAAGCTGTGGGATATGGTCTGCATGGCTCTGATGAAATATGTGACGCTGGAAGGTAGGTACAAAACTTTTTTTTTCTATCACTTCCCTCTGCTTAACCATCTCAGACACAAAATGTTGCTTAGCTTCCCGTTTTTCCTTCTTATGGACCTAGAGAACTCGGTGGATAAATGTAATGCGGTGGCCTGTCATAATCCTGGTGACCTCCTACCTCTCCCACTCCATCAGGGGATTATCTTTCACTTGTATCACTTTCATCTCACCCTCTGCCCGCCTAAAGTCATCTATGTCCGTGTTCAGAATATTGATCCCATTTCTTCGATTCACATCTCCCCGGTCGAGTCCATGAGCCCTCCTCGGAAGCCTGTTGCTAATAATGTGGGGAGTATCAAAACCAAAGTGGCCAATAAGAAGCTCAAGGGTGGGTTAGGCTTGGCTCATGCTAGGGCGGCGGAAGGGCTCTGTGAGCTAAAGGCCACCCAGGTTGACATGGCTGCTAATATCACTAAGCCAAAGATGGACAAGGAGAAAGGGTTGCAGGCCACGATTGCTAAGGAAGGCAAGGGCAAGGGCAGGAATGTGGTTGGGATTGACTCCAGAGGGGAAATGGTTGTTGGGAGCACGGATCTGACTGGTGGGGAAAGTGGTAGGAGGAGATCGGGGAGGCTGGCCAAGAATAGCAAAAAGAGAATGATTATTGAGGACTCGGAGGTGGAGTAGTCGGATAGCAAGGGTTATAAGGAGAAAGAGTCTAAAGATGAGATTGATGATTTGGGGAAGAAGCCCCTGCCTAATCCGATGGACAGCAAGACTCCTTGCCATGGCTCTAACTCGCACACTCCGTTGGTGACTGAGCCTAGTGAGATGCAGGAGACTAGGGATACTAGGGAAGATTCAGATATGGTGGTCAAGAGATAAACACCCTGGACAAAAGATTTAGGGGCTTGACCCGCTTTACTATGAAACTTAGCCACTTTGTTACTAGTGCGCTGTCAAATGTCATAAAAGAGGAACTGGAGGGGAATAATAGCCAGGAAAACAAAGATTGGGTGGGTGATGAGGCAGTGGACCTCCTGATCAAGAACTAGGACGAGGCCAGTTAGCTGTGTTTTTTGGTGGTCTGTCAGCTATTTTTCAGCTATCAGTGTGCTATCCCTGGGCTGTCTCTATGGTTTTTTCAGTTTTTTTTCCTGTTGTTGTTTCGTTTCTTTTGGCCCTAGTAGCTCTTTGTGAGGGGTACAACACCCTGTAAATGCAGTTTAACTTTTCAAAAACAAACATAAGAAACACTAAATAGGACAAACCATATGAGTAGTGATGGAATACCCAACAATCCCCCCTTATTACATCACTATTTTAATGTACTAATCAGAGAATCTTGAAAAGCTTCAAACTTTACATATGAAAGAAGCTTGGTTAAGATATCAACACGTTATTCTTGTGTGGAGTAGAATTGGAGCTATTTTTTTTTTTTTAGAACATGTTCTCATATGAAATGATATTCAACTTCAACATGCTTGGTCCATTCATGGAACACTAGATTACAAATAAGCTTGAGAGCACTCTGATTGTCACAATAGAGGATTTAAGTTTTTTTTGTGGTACCCCCAATCCTTCTAATATGTGATGCAACCAAATGACTTCACAAACTATTGTACTTGTTGCATGATACTCTAATTTTGTTGATGAACAAGAAATTGTGGCTTTCTTCTTACTTCCCCAAGAAATGTGTCTTGAAACGAAGAAGAAAAAAAATCTAGATGTGGATTTTCCATCATCAACAAAACTTGCATAATTTGCATCTATATATCCAATCAAGAAGAATTCATCATTCCTTTTATATTCAAAACCATGATTCATTGTACCTTGGATATACCTTAGTACCTATTTTTCTTCTTTCCAATGACACATATTTGCTTCTTACATGTATCTTGAGAGATAACTAATATAAAAACTAATATCTAGTCTATTATAATTCAAGTAAATCAAACCTGCAATCATTCATCAATAGAGAGTTGCATTCACTCAAGGAAATGGATCAAAAATAGATAATTGCAATCTTAATTCCATAGGTGTAGACATGTATTTGGAATCCATCATTCTGAATTTATCAAGAAATTTCTTGGCATAATTTCTTTGAGATACAAAAATATGGTGATTAATTTTCCATACCTCTAAGGTGAGACAATAATGTAGGTTCCCAAGATCTGTAATATAAAATGCCTCCTTGAGATAAATCTTGGCTATCTCAACCATTTATTTTTATCTTCTTGTGATAACTAGGTCATCAACATATACATTAATAATCACAATATCCCCCCTTATTCCTTGAGTTATATATTTGGATCATACAGATGCCTAGTAAGACCATGTTTGAGCAATTTTTCATCAATTTTAATATACCAAGCTCTAGGAGCTTGTTTGAGACCATATATGTACTTAAAAAGTTTGCATACCTTTTCTTCTTTACCAGGTACAGTTTATCCCTCTGGTTGGATCATATAGACCTCCTCCTTAAGGTCTCCATTGAGAAATACAATTTTTACACCCACTTGATATAATTTTCATCCAAATTGTGTAGCTAAAGAAAAGTCATTCTAATATTTTAATCCTTTTTGTGGGAGAAAATGTTTCTTCATAGTCTACCTGTTATTTTTGGGCTTAAAATTTTGCTAAAATTTTAGCATTATATTTATCTATATTACCATCTTCCTTATACTTATACTTCAATATCCATTTATATCTAATGGCTTTCTTACTAGGTGGTAGATCAACAAGCTCCCAAGTCTTGTTTTTCATTAGAGATTGATACTCTGCATCCATAGCCTCTTTTAAGCTTTGATTCTAGTGCTTGCTAAACATTAGAAGGTTCAAAATTATCAAAAAATGAACTCATTAGCACTATATTTACCTCATTGCAAGCCATGCTACGAGTTCTTGGTCCTAAAGTGGAAGTGTTTAGGACTCCATTTAGATTTGCATCATGAATGGTACTAATATACCACTTAGGAAAAGGTCTTGTGATAAGTGTTGAGTTAGTTTGATTCTCAACATCTCCATTAGTTTTCCCATCCATGTTGAAAGTATGAGCACTATATAGATTAGGTGATGATGAGGAAGGTGGAATTAAATCACTCTTCTCACCAAAAATTACATCTCTATTGATGTATTTATTTTTTGGGGTAGGATCCGTAAGATGATATGCCTTAGACTCACTACTATAACCAAGAAGAATACATTTCATTGATTTTTCATCAAGCTTCTTTCTTTGTTGCTTAGATTTGTGCATGTATGTTGTGTAACCAAATACACAAAGATGAGAAATATATGGCTTTACCCCTATCCATACTTCTTTGGGCGTGATTCCATCAAGTGCTTTCATTGGTTTCCAATTCAAAAGATAAACTATTATATGGACAACTTCAGCCCAATAAGCATGTCCCAAGTGAGAATCCTTCAACATGCTACAAACCATCTCCATGATGATACAATTTCTACATTCAACAACTCAATTTTGTTGAGGTTTGTATGTTGTTTTCAGTTTATGTTGAATTACATTTTCCTTCGAATAGGTGGAGAGTTCAATGCTAGTGTATTCCCACCCTCTGATCTAAGTGGAGAACACAAATTCGATGATTTATATCTTTCTCAAAAAGAGTAAGAAAATATTTGAAGTAAGAAAAGGCTTCATCTTTACTCTACCAACAAAAGACACATATTTTCCTTGTGTGATCATCAACAAAAAGCTATAAGTACTTGAATCCATTGTGACTATACACCATGAGCCTATACAAATTAGTGTACACCAAGTGCAACAATTGTCTTTCACGATGATCACTCAGATAGAAGGGTGCTCTATGTTGTTTTCTAACAATACAACTAGAACAAATAACACTCAACTTCTCAAGTGAGTGAAGCTCTTTGACCATGCCTTTTTTACTAAATGTTAGTAAGTAACTAGTGCTTAAATCACCAAATCTATGATTCCATAACATAGAAAGATTATTATCCTTATTCACTAAGGATTGATTATTGGAAACTATGTTGAGCCTAAATATTTTACCATTTTTTGAATCACTTACAACAATCTTTGCAATTTTAGAATTATCTCAAATGAGACATACCTTTTTGTCCTAGTTTTTATCAAATTCAATCCTTAGGTTGTGATCAATAAATTGATTAACAGATAGGATATTTTTGGTTAGTCTTGGCACATACAAAACTTGAGTGAGTCTGCAACGATGAATCCCAAACTGCAAAGAGATGTCACCAAAATTTAAATATCATAGGTGGTATCATCTCCAAGAGAGACTTTACCATGATGGGATTTCAATGTGAGAAACCACTCCTATCCAATCATGTTATTTGTAGCACGTGAGTCCACATAAAAAAATTAGGTTGATTGTGAGCTATCTTCTAAAGTATGCGCTAAAAACACATATTCCTCTTCTGGAGAGTCTTCTTCTTCAACAACATTACCATGTTATTTTTGTTTTCTCTTAAACTCCCATCATTTATTGTCACTTTGAAATGACTTCTTCGGATGTGATTTATTATTGGATGATCCTTTGGCCAAGGATTTGTACAAACAAATTTTTGCATCATGTTTAATCATTTCACATATTGGATATTATTCAAAGATATGGATTAAACATTAGATTTGGGAGGTCCACAAAATTGCTTCATAGGCTTCTTTCCTTTATGACATGTATTCATGGAATGATCCTCTTCAACATGATCTTGTCTTAGAGAATCATCTTTTTGAAGTAAGTTAACAAGTTTCTTAGAAGTGGGTGTTTATTCTATGACATTCAAAGTTGTCAAAAACACCTTTTATTTGCAAGGTAGTGCTTGTAGAACAATAGGCAGTAGAATTGTATCTTCAATAGTTTCCCAATTCTTGTAGCCAAGATTTCAACTCAACAATTATTTTGAGGAAGGATTCTAATTTTTCTCCACTCTTTTTCTTCAGGTTGTGTAGCTAACTTTACAAACTCAAGATCTGATTTTGATTCTTTACCTCATACACCATTTGTAGCTTGTCCCAAGCATCTTTCACTATAGATGAGTCTTGGATGAAATGCTAAACTTCATAAAACATGTTGAATATGATGATCCATTTGGCATTTCTATTAGCTTGATCAAATTTCTTCTTCTCATCAACATCACTTCGATGTCATGTTGTTTTTCCACTAACCACATTCCAAACTTCCTAAAACTCAAGTTGAGTTTTATGTTTGGTCTTCCATGTGGAATGATTATTCCCATGCAACAATTGGAAATTTGGAAGGAGGAATTTAGAGAACTAGTTGTCATTGTATGAGAAAAATAAGGTGTTTTCTTGTCCTATTTTTTGTCAATCAAATAAAAAAAATGCCATAGAAGAGAGAATAATATAGGAAAGACAAAAATTAAAACATAACTAAGTTGTTGAAAATAATAACATCGCACTGGTCTATTTGGTTATAACATCATTTCAGTACTAAAATTGACTTGTTTTCACAAGTTAGACTATATTGTTCATTTACCTATATGACTCTTGACATAATATTCCACAATTGAAATAATTCACATTATCTAAACAAAATCAATTACTTGACTTCTTTAGTGCAAGATGCTATCTAATTCATGTATATCTAAAAAAATAAACTCTTAACTAGAAAAGAAATTTGTTAATTTGATGCAAGAGAGCTTCACTCAAAGATGCCTCTCTATAGATAGACATAGCACAAATATTTGATTTGCTGAGAGTCGCTATATTTGGAGAACTCATGCCATAGCTGTATTCTTGGAAAGTTTTCAATAACACCTATAAATGTGCATTGAAATCACAAATTTTCCTCGGGAAAGATGACATCAAGCCAAGAGTGTACTCAAGGAATAAAAAAACATAAACCTAATGCACTTCAAGGCTTCATATTATTAAAATGTGTAGTCATATTTCACAAAAAACACAAATTTATGGATGATAGCCTTCAAAATTTTGTCACGTTGTCTACATTGATCTTCTTCAACCTAGCATCTCTAAAGGAGGTTGCACATTACATGCTTTGAATAAATCTTCAATGATTTAGTGAGACATCTAATGAAACCTTATTAGAGAATATTTGATGAGCCCCTTGATCATGCCATAATCTTGATGAATTTACATCGACACAACACCATGTGGTGTTTTGGGAGTGGATAAATAATAAAGTAATGTAGTGATCACATCTAAAATTGTGGCATGACTTTCATTTTATTCTCTAACAATTTGTAGAGTTTATGCACTAGATCTCTTAGATGAAGCCACCAAGGTTTGCTTTACCTTGCAACCTCAACTTCATGGGATGACGTCTCAATTGTTGGATCAGTGAACACATGATTCGATGATAGTGGCCTAGCTAGAAAAGAATAGACTATACATCGAGAAATCTAGTTCTTGCAAGAGAATAACAAACATTAACTACTAGCTACAGATCAACCCACTTGGGTGCTAAAGTCTTCAAACAGTCCAATTGGCTCGACTAGCACAACCAACCCCATTGATGGAATTCAGATCAATCATCCATAATTGGTAACTAAAATATTTCCATGCAAATCACAAAATATGAATCCACATGATCTTCAAATTAGTGATGCTCCAAAATTAATTCACAAAAAAACTTTCTCAAGATTGAAAGTACACAACAATCAAGGAAAATTGGCCAATGAGAGGATTCACTACAACAGAATAGGCAATTAGTGCCTAAAATAGCACTAGATTTTAGTGCATTTGAGTTCATGAATTGGACACTTATGTCGGCACAAAAATTGACACAAATTGGAATGTTCACTTTGGCACCAAATTTTGTGCCAAATTTTGCGTCGAATTTAGTGCGAGCTATAGCACGGATTTAGCACCGAAAAACTTTTCATAAGAAATAGTGCCTCCTTTAGCACCTAGAATAGCACTGGGAAATAGCATTGGAAATAACACCTAAATTAGAGCCCAATTTGGCTTCCATTGGAAATAGAACCTAAATTAGCATTCTAGTTTTTCTCTCAAGTTTGCTTCCAGGTTTGCTTCCATGTTTTCTTCCAGGTTTTCTTCTAGGTTTGCTTCTAGTTTTGCTTCCAAGTTTGCTTCCAATTTTTCTTCCATTTTTGCTTCTAGGTTTGCTTCCAATTTTGCTTCTAGATTTTCTTATAATTTTGCTTCCAGTTTTTCTTCCAGTTTTGCTTCCAAGCTTGCTTCTATTTTTTATTCTAGTTTTGCTTCCAAATTTTCTTCCAAGTTTTCTTTCAGTTTTGCTTGCAATTTTTCTTCAAGGTTTTCTTCTGGTTTTTCTTCAAATTTTTCTTCCAGCTTTGCTTCCAGTTTTTCTTCCAATATTGCTTCTAGCTTTGCTTCCGATTTTGCTTCCAATATTGCTTCCAAATTTGCTTCTAATTTTGTTTCCAGTTTTTCTTCCAGTTTTGCTTCCAGTTTTTCTTCTCATTTTTCTTCTAGGTTTACTTCTAGGTTTTCTTCCAATTTTTCTTCCAAGTTTTCTTCTATTTTTTCTTCTAGTTTTGCTTCCGGTTTTTCTTCTATTTTCTTCTTCCAAGATTGCTTCTAGTATGCTTCTATTTTGGCTTCCATTGTTGCTTCCTTTTTTTCTTTTAAAAATACTTCTTCTTTTGCTTCCATTATTAATTTAGTATACTTTATTTCAATTTAACTAGTTAAATATATCATGCCTCTTCAATAACTCATATGATTATAGAGTAAGTAAATTAAATAATATTTTTTATTTTAATTTAATTAGTTAAACATATTGTTCCTCTTAAATAGATCATATGATTATAGATTAAGTAATTTAATTATTTAACTCATATGATCAAATAACAAGATAATTATTATAATATGATCATCATCTATAATTAAAACAAGTGAGTCAAATATCTATAATTTAATTGAATTTGAAAACATCCATCCTGAGTAGTAAATTAAAATCATCATACATAATAAATATCCATCCAAAAATCATCAACCACTTTTCATATATATATATTGACAAGTCAATACTGATAAGATCATCATCATATATAACTAAAACATGTGAAATTCAAATATTCCAATAGATCAATAACATTGTAAAATGATACATTTCCAATAGTCGACATAAGTCAAAATTATACGTGTATAAATGATATAAGTAAAACTGATAAATTATGTAACTCAAATTGATACAAGTCAAGATGATACATGCCCAAATGATATAAGTGAAAATCATACATGTCAATATGATACAACTCAATAACATGGTATTGTAGGCCATGAAAATGATACATATGATAGTAACCATGAAAAGAGGCATCATAACAATATATCAACAATGATCCATGATGTGGTCTATATGATCATGAAGTCACTGGTTACTACTAGCAACTGTCTCATCATCGTCATCACGATTCTCATCATCATCATCATGATCATCATCGTCGTCATCATCATTGTCATCAGCCTCGGTGTCTTCTGTATCTACGTCATCATCATCCTCTTCCATGTGATTTGTACCAATAGAACCAATATTTTTTGGATCTAAATCATGATGAGGATCATTTTGATCTTCTGGAAGACCCATGTTCTACAAAAAAATAAAAATAAATGAAAAGTTACTATTTATTTCATGCGATAATTTATTTTTTTGTTATATATCTAATATTACAACATATGAGATAAAACCATAATAATATTACATCATATCAAAGTGCACATACCATAATCAAATTTCAAAAAAGTTACAACTAATACGTCATTCCAATGATGTAAAACATGCAACAATTCCAATAAATGTTATCAAAGATCATTAAAAAATTTGTTATAAAATTTAACTATCAACTGTAAATTCTATTACATAACCTTAAGTGCCAACCCTCTATATTTTGTACTACATATGATTATGTTTTCCTCGAGGATCCTTTGAGAGTTAACTAGTATATATATCTTCTTCTCCTATATTTCATAAATGGATATTTTTCTAGGAAATTTTGGCACTGTAATATCCTTCATAGGTTCTTTGAGAATTAACTAGTCTATATGTGCCAGTATTTTAGAGTTAACATTTATGGTTTAGTTTTCTATTTGTAATCAATCTATGACATGCAAAAATACTTGAGCATATAGAGAATAGTTCTTTAGGAAATTTAATACTTTGATTATACTAATTTTAAGTGACCTTTTCATGTATATAATCATATCACTTTCATGTATGTTAATATAAGGAAGCTATGGAGGTAGTTCAAAGAGATGGCCCTAAACTTTTGCCTCATCTTACAAAGTTTGCAGGAACAGGAATAGGGATCAAATTTTGAGTCTGGTTTAAGTTTGAATTCAAGAAATGACAAAATTGTGAATTCTGGAATGGCTTTTAATGTATCACTTGGATTTCATAATTTGTAGTTTCAAATTGGTAACCCCAAAACACAAAATTATTCATTGCTCCTTGTTGACACTATGGTTGTTAAGGATAAAGCGACTAAAAATGCATCTTGGGTTAGCTCCAAATTATACACTAATGTTACATACTCATTTAATGACAATGATGAAGATGAGGAAGCGAAAAAAAAACCCAAGGCTAAGGTAAATGGAGGAGAATCAGGAATCTCCAAGGTAACCTTACGATTTGATAATTAGGAGATGACTAAAGAAGGGAAGTTCTGACAATACGAAGAATAACTTGCAAGGAAAAAGAATGAGGTGACTGCAAGAAGATTGGTTTCATGGGGAATTAGTATAGGAGATGGACATCACTCTTCCAAGCCATCCATTGAGATGGTTTCCTACAAAAATGTGGATGATATCCCCATTTCTAGAGAGCTCATGATTCAATTTGATATGAAAAATGATGTTGTTCTCGTACCCATATATGGCATCATGGTTCCATTTCATGTAGCAACCATCAAGAGTGTTACAAGCCAACAAGATGGAGGGAATTCTTATATAAGGATAAGTTTCAATGTTCTAGGTATTGGCTTTAATTCCAACTACATGCCAACATTGAAATTCCCTAGCAATATTTATGTTAAGGAAATTTCCTTTAGATCCAGGGATTCAAAGCACATCAACCATGTGGTGCAAATGATTAAATCCCATAGAAGATCTGTAGCAATGAAAGAGTCTAAAAATCTAGAGAGAGCTACATTGGTGACTCAGGAGAAACTTTAGCTTTCAAAAAAAATCTAATTAGGCTGGTAGACTTGTGGATCAGGCCAACATTTGGTGGAAGAGGAAGAAATATGACTAGAACTCTTGAGGCCCACCATAATGGATTTTAGTATTCAACCATGAGAGAAGAAGAGAGAGATGATATCATGTATCAAAACATTAAGCATGCATTATTCTAGCTAGCGAAGAAGGAGATGATTACTTTGCTTCATTTTCATTTGCATAACCATATCATGGTAGGAACTAAGAAGACCAAGGATGTCTAGTTTTATGTGGAGGTAATAGATGTGGTCCAAAATTTAGGAGGGGCAAGAAGGTCAATGTATGATCCTGACGAAATTGAGGAAAAACAGCAAGAGAGGGAGAGGAAAAATAAAATCAATGCAGAGCTTCAAGGATTTGTCAAGCAAGTAAGAGAGCTATGGGAGAAGCCTCATCTAAAATATTTTGAACTAGATTTTGATATACCATTTAGAGAGCTTGGTTTTCATGGATTTCCTTTCAAAGCCTCTGATTTTATTGTTCCTACAGTAAATTTTTTGATAGAGTTGGTAGAATTACCTTTCTTAGTAATCACTATTAGTGAGGTTGAGATTTTAACCTTGAGAGAGTAGGAGTTGGGAAAAAGGAATTTTATATGGCTATTGTTTTCAAAGACTTCAAGTGAGACAGACTCCGCATTGACGACATTCCTCAATCTTCTCTTGATGACATCAAGGAATGGCTGAACTCCATTGATATAAAGTAGAATGAAAGTAGAATGAACTTGAACTATGGGCCAATTTTGAAGACTATTACTGATAATCTAGATAAATTTATTGAAGGTGGTGGTTGGGAATTTTTGAATATGGAAGCTAGTGATTCTAATTCTAATAATTCAGAAGAGTTAGATCAAGGATATGAACACTCAGATTTAGAAGAGGAATCAAAATCATCTACATCCTTCTACTATTTATTCATGCACATAAATGGCTTAGTTGTTTATACAAATGATGCATATATGTTAACTTGATTAGTAATTTAACTTCAGTAGTTTGACTTCTACGACAACCATCCATTAGGCCATTGTGTGTGGGAGAACATTTGTGTTTTTAGTTAGCTTTTTTGGATAGTTCTACTAGGTGTTAAGTACATTTGATTTATCTTTTTAATGTTAAGAAGTCTAGTATTACATGCTTCTCTATGTTGATCAGATCAGGTTGCAAGGTTTTAACTGCTGATTTCTTTATTTATGGATTTTTTTAACTTGAAAGACATGAATTTACTGCCTTTTTAAAAATTAGATGGAAAAATTAAGTGGTTGGTTAGCTACACGAACTGATTTAGACTACAAGGATGTGTTAGATCTATAGGATGCCTACCAAGATGCATCAAAACATTCTTACATGTTAAAAGAATGGCAGCATTGTGACAAAGGATGAAAAATATGCATGTGGATCACTTAGTAGAATGGAACCATGAATTCAAGGAAGCACTCCTTGAGATATCATGTTTGAGAGAAAAGAAGATAAATCAAATCAACATGGGACTAAGCTACTCAAATGATACAACTCATATCTTAAATGAGGGCACTTAAGAGATATTAAAAGACCATGGTCATTAATGAAAATATGCAATGGAAATAAGGCATGAATGTCACCCACTTCCATTTAAGTCAAACAATAATTTTTTCCTCAACATGAAATAATGGGACAATTGAGTGGGATCTAGGGCCAATAGAGAAGCACTTTAGAACTCATCCTATGAATCAATAAACAAATCAACACAAGAAATGAAAATTGAAATATTAACAAAACAATATCCAACTAAGTTATTCGAAGTCAATTATTGATACCTTGTTGTCCATCCAAATTACAAAATCGGCCCACTTTTTTCTTTGTAACTTTTCCTTTTCAAATTGCTCTGGATGCTGGCCATATTTCTCCTCCTGTCAAAACATGGCACATGGACTAGTTAAGCTAATTAATATGCAATCATTTACTTTTTCCTAGGAAATAAAAAAAATATCGTAAATAACATTAAATATACTTACAAATGTACAGATCAAGGCCTCTAAACCTTTTTGGCCACTTTGATGCATGGTACAAAGTTTTTAAGCCTAGCCTTGGAGGCCTTGTCCTAAAACATATACTAATTCAGTTCAACTATGCACAAATAAATTTTTAAAATTGTTTAATAAATTTGATATTATATTATGAGCAAATTCAAATACCTATGTACTCTCCTCACCAAACTTCCTATGTGCATCAGTCTTCTCAAATGCTTTTCAAGCTCTTTCCATACTTTCACACTTACACCAATTGGCATTTTTTTGAGCCTTAGCTTGAGAGGGAGTTTTTTTATCTTCTTTGTTTGGTTGCACTGAAATCTCTTGCAATTTTGAGACATTCGTAGCTTAATCTTCTTTAGAGACTAACCTCTGCCAAATTCATTATCCATGTCATGGATAACTATTTTTTGTAGGTGCATGGGTATCTTTGAGAATGGAAAATGTAGATGGTCTTTGAACCATTGAAGGCATGATTCCTTCAACCTATTAACATAATTTTTTCCAACATCTATCATTCAGAATTCCCCTAAAACCACATTGTACTCTATCTTGGTATCCTAGCTACCAATGCAAGATGAAAAACATGGTGTGGTGGAAGAAGTCTATGTCCTAGGAGTGGATAGGACATTGGAAGTATTTGGTCCTTATTCCACATTCCTAGATTTTATTGTTATTGATTTCCTCTTGGATCTTTTGTTTGATCCAGGACTACTTGAGGAATCAATTGATTCCCTTTGACACGATTGATTTGCTTGAAATATTTGAGGGGATTCACTAGGTCATTTTTCTATGTATTTGGAAAGCATTGTAAATTCCACAACATCCAATTTTTTCACTACCTCTACCCCCAATATGGAAACCAATGCCTCTTTATCTTTGTCAGTCTCATTTCCATATATATATATAAAATAAATTTCTTATTATAAATTTAAAAATAAAAAACTAAAAACTAAAAATGAAAGAAACAATGGAAATATTTACAAATCTATAAATTGACAATGAATCACCTTATTATGGATAGAGTTTTCTCCCTTTGATCTCTTTCCTCTATTTCTTAACATTTTGAGGCGACCTAGGGAAAATTATTTTCATCTAGTATGTGGAGGAAAATGAATTACACACTGTTAGGTATGATCAAACCCTATTAAAACAAAATTGTAGGGAAAATATATTAGAAAGGATATAATTGTATTCAAAATGAAAAAAATATATTGTAAAAAAATTAATGCTTGCACACCTGTATAGAATGGTAGTCTTTGGGGGATAAAAATTGTGTGAAGTGTGGTTTAATTGAGAGTTAACATAGATAGGTCTCATGCTCGAGTCACATCCACTGATTAGAAAGAAAATGAATGTGTGAGCATAATCAATTCAAAACCATGAGCTCATTTTTCTATAAAAGAATAAGTGATTATTAACAATAGCTAATTTAAGCTCTAAGGTCTCACAAATTTGAGGAAATGATCTATTATTCAACTGTCATCTCAAAAGCCCTATCTCCTCGTATTGTCTCAACCAATCTCTGTTCCCATGGGACCTAGCTGTAGTGGGGTGGATGCAATTTAATGACTTATATTGAAAGCACTTGACTACTTTTTTAGGGAGGAAGCAAGAAAGTTGTCTTCAGAGAAAGGTATGGAAGGAAGGTCTGAGAAATTGAACTAGAATACGAAATCTTGGGATGGGAATCATAAGTGAACTAGGGCATTGGGGTTTCAAAAATGCATTCACTGATCTTATATGTGGAGGAAATAATGCAATGTCTACAATTTTACCCTCCTCCTTTGCAACCAAATAAGAATTGAACGATTCACATGTAAACAAAATAATATTAACAACCCTTTCTTCACAATCCTCTCCATTTAATCCAAACAAAGATATTTGTGGGAATGAAAAAAATAAATTGTAGCCTTACTTGTGGTCTCACAAACAAAATCAAATCTCTCATCTACTTTCTTGTAGCCCTCCTTCACACCATTTTTCCATTTTTTCTCCTCTCTTCCTTCACACAAAATTTTTCTCTTGTCATCTCTTCCTTGACATGAAGTTTTTTTTTTTTAAATTTGATTCATTAGTCAGTGCTATAGTTGACATACTTAATGTCGATTTTAGCACCAACTTTTAGCCCTAAATGTGATTTGTTTGGGTAAAGGTGGCACAAAGTGTACCTAATTTAGCACCTAGAAATGCAAAATGATGTGTTTTTTGGAAGTTGATAAATAAATTGATCCTAAATTGAATTCATCTTCATATGTTCCAAGGGATCAATCATGGTTCCCTATTTTATCTATTCCTCATCCCATGTTAGTTTTGTGGGTGAAAAACTAATAGAGGTTAGATTTGTGAACTCAGAAATGATCCCTAAAATTTTTAATTTAAATATAAATGGGCCCATGTTCACCCCATACAACTAGATGAGTCATCTAAAGTGTGAAATATTTCAAATTGCATGTTAAAAATTTGTATAAAGGACAAACCCTAATTCATTACTATCATCTTAGATATAGGGCTTATTGGGGAATTATGAAAAATCATCTATGAGAACTAAATCATTATCATGTGACATTGACATTGCATCAACATCCTATATCTATTGCATGCTTCCTAGAGAGATTTGAGCTCTAGTTGTCAAGATTCTGCGTATACACTTTTTGTGAAGATAAAAATGTTGCAATGTCCTATTTTATTTTTAGTAGTGTATCTTAACGAAAAGTGAGTATATTAATAAGATAATTTCAACAATATTCTCTTGGTGCAAAAAATGTGACTATTGTCATTGTTGTGTAGTATAGGATCCAGGGGAGGCCATGGAGAGAGGCCATGGGCGGTGTAGAACTAATAAATCACAGAGAGGAAAGTGGGTGGAAATAGATATGACAACGAAATCTGTAGATACAATAGAGGTAAGAATAGAAAGAAACCTCAACCAAAGGAGGAAGGTGTTTATGAATTCATAAATACTACAACATAGAGGAGATAAAGTCATTTTTTTATCCATGAGGCCTTTGAGGTCAAACTTATTGGTTAAAAATGCATAGGAATGGTGATTAAATGTTATTCTATGATCAAGGGAAAAGTTTAAAATTTAGGATGGCCAAAACATGATATCAATATGTCAAATATATGACTAAAGTAATATTGTTTATTGGATAGCATATTTGTTAAAATTATATAATTGGTGTACTAAACATTATTTAAAATTTTGTGTATTATAGAGGCAAGATGAGGCCATGGCAATAGATCGTGTCATATCAAATGAGGACACAATGGATGAAGCGGGACATCAGGTACTCAAATTTTGACTTAACTTAGGAAAAAAATATCTAATGGAATTTTGCGATATGCCCATCTTTTTTCACAGTATTATTGAAATTTATAATGTATTATCCAATCTTGACATAAATTAATGCATGTTGTTGATTATTTTAGATGGAGATTGGAAAAAAATCAGAGCTTGATCATACAACTAGGAAAAGAAGAAGATATGTACATGGACATGGACCTAAAACTATTAAATCACATAGAGGATAGTGGGTGAAAGAGGATATTACAATGGATCCTACAAACACAACAAATTATTTTACCGTACAAGAGGTTGTTCAAGAATATAGTACATGGGATGAATACTTTGAGAAAATTATTGTTTGTGGATATTTTGTATGCCGTTGAAAGAAATAATTCAAACTAGCAATTATACAAAGACGTTACATATATGATGAGCTTCCAGTCGGTAATATGCCTTCTATAATCGATTCAAATCCAATAGGAATTGTGGTAATGAATTTTCCAATTTGATATAAATAACATGTATACTTCGATTAAACATAATTTTACATTATTTAAATAACTAATTTTTTTCTTAATGGATAATTGCAAGATAAAGTTCTTGGTTTAAATTTTCTTGGATCACTGAATTCTAGCCTAGAGGGCCATGATCATTTATCAAATGATACATCTAACAAAAATATGTGCCAATATACCAGCTCAGAAGATGAGGAATTGATGAAAACAAGTAACAAAACAAGAACTGATTTAAAGGTGCATAATTTTCTTAAAGATAGGGGGAAGATGTACTACATACCCTATGAGAATGAATGTGATGGAGATGAATTTCCCATGAGTTTGATATCAATTTACAAAGATACATTTGATTTTTGATTGTATTGTGCTTGGTCTAGTGATCAACAACTACCTAGAGTGTATGAGGTGTTTCAATTTTGGGGATACAACTACATGATACGACCCTCCAATATTTGTGGATCGAATCTATGGCTCTCTATCGTCCAAAATGTACATGTGGGACCTAAAAATAGAAACAATTCGGAAAAAACCATTAGGATATTAATTCCATATTATGGTCCATCATATTATAGTGGTGAATGGAGAAGGATAGCAGAATATAATCCTAACATGTCAGCATATGGTTTAAATTCAAATATGTATACACATTGTCTCCAATTGGAAAGTGGAAAAGAAATGAATAGAGGTCATATTATTTATATAGATGGACATGTATACACAAACAAAAATATTGGAGGACTTATAAATAGTAGTAAGGGAAGGGACCCTACTGTAAGACCAAATTGTCAATTTGTTGAGGTTATAAATGATAAAGATGGAGATATAGAAAGAGCACTTGATAGATTGATAATGGTTGAGGCTATTATGAACCTTACCATTGGGGATGAGTTATTGATTGATTATCCCTTCTTAAAACACACTCTCACATGAAAGAAAAGGGAAGAACAAGGTCTCTCTAAGGATGTTCGTAAGGGTAGAAAACCAAAGAGTAATAAATGAGTGTGGACTGATATTTTATTAACTATGTTGTCAAAAAAAAAATATTCAAATTATTGTATAAAAAAGGTAGTCTATAAAATAATGTTCCATTATTCAATTGATGTATATATGTTCATACAATTTTTATTTTTATTTTTTAAGCCATATTTGATAATATTTCTTTGAAATTGATACATTTATGATTTATCCAATTTTTGGCAAACATTAAATAATGCTTACATTTTTTGATAGGTAGGAGATGTTGACGAAACACATACTAATACCCATGATCCAACTGGGTTATTAAGATTTGGACGAGATGATCCAAACCATCCTTTAAATAATATTAGGGTGAAAAGAGCAAGATTAAAGAGAACACTACCAGCTGAGAAATTTGAAGAGCTGATGAGATCCGAATACACTGATGACATGTCACCTAGACTTAATGATGATGATCATGATAGTGAAAATATAGTGCATGAAGAAGGATTGAATGAAATTCTTACAAGTTTATTTGGGGATGGAAACAATGATGACAATAATGATCATATGGTTGATAGTAACGATGATAGCAAGGGTAATTACCACCAACATAATGTTGATGATAATAACCTGAAAAACTCCATGAAGAAAGCTGCAAATACACCCATGCTCAAATTCGGTGCAAGTAGAACCTCAAAAATGGCATGCACATTAATATTATTAGAAATCAAGTCACTATTTGGTTGGTGAGACAAAGGATTCACTACCCTACTGAAGTGAGTTGAAATCTATTTCTTACTTTGCATTGTCAATTAGGGTAAATAATTTGTAAATATTCATCAACTTAGTTTATATTTCTTTAAGGGGATTTTAAATCCATATATTGTATATAAACAATCCTAGTATATATTTACATATCAAACATGATGATCATAGGTCAAACACTCAATTTATTTAATCTTTGGCAATCTTACAGGGCACTAAAATCTAAAATATTATGTGAAGAGAATGTGTTGCCATCAACTTGTAGATAGGCACATCTTTTGTTATTTGAGTTGGGGATTGAATATAAACAAATTCATTCATGTAAAAATTATTTCATTTTATACAGAGATGAATATCAAAACAAGGTAGAATGCCCTAATTGCAAAGAGAAGAGATATCGTACAGATGTACAAGGTCCTATAGTTTTAAAGAAGGTTTTACGTCACATGCCAATTATACCTAGACTTCAATGAATTTTTCATTGCAAGTCACTTGCACAATTGATGGACTAGCATGCAAAGAATAGGAGTAAATATGGATTCATATGAATTTTGGTTGACTCCAAAGCAATGAAACACATAGAGGAAAAATGGCCAAGAAAATTCAAAGATGAACCCCATAGTATCAGTTTTGGTCTTGAAATTGATGGAGTGTGCCCATTCTCTTTTCTAAGCTCAAATTATAGTGTTTGGCCAATCATATTGATAGTATAGAATATTCCCCCATGGATGAGTGTTAGAAAGGAGAAACTTATGCTAACTCTCATTATTCTTGGAAAACATCAAGTTAAAAACATGAATGTTTATCTTGCACCTTTTATTGATGAGATGCAACTTCTATGGCAAGGAATAAGAATGTATGACATATCATGTTCTCCATAAAATAGGTCCTTCATGTTTTATGATATGCTATGTTGGACTACTGATTTCCCAGGACTTGGTGTTTATTTTGGTAAGATAAAATATTTACGTATTTACACTCAAAATTTATTTTCATCCCAACTTTCATACTTAGTTTTATACTATTTTTTGATGTTATTAACATTACTTATTGAATTGTTGGGCTTCAAAAATAGGGTATATTTGCATGTCCAAGATGTGCAAAAAAATTTCAATGGTGGTATTCTAAAGATCTACATAAATTTATTTACACAAACAACAGGGTTTTTTTACCACTAGATCATAAGTTTAGAAATTGCCTGAAGAATCAATTTGATGGAAAAGTTCAAAATAAAGGCCCTCCCATGATTATGGGTCCAGGTGATTGGCTTAAGAAGTATGAAGATGCTGAATTGAAAGCTTGGGAGGTTTTTTTTGATCAGGGTGATTCAATTGAAGAATCAGAACAAGTTGTAGTCAATATGCTAGAAGGAATGACATTGAATTGGCGGGTTTGGTATCAATGAGGTGGATGTTTTTCTTTGAGAGGTATATGAAAACTCTAAAAATATATGTCTGACAAAATGCACATCCAGAGGGTTGCATGGCTGAAGGGTATGTATTGAATGAATCATTTTTCTTCCTACATGAATTCCTTGGTAACAATTTTAAAGATGGGCCATGATTTTGGGATGAAGAATGAGCATCAGATATTATTGATGGAGAAAATTCATAATCTAATGGTGTTCAAGTAGAAATTAGTAAGTAAATTCATGATCAATGTGGTTGTTTTTCTTGCAAATCATTAATTTACTCTGTAATTTATTTATCAAATTAACATGACATTTAGAGTTTGAAATAAACATGTTGACATGTAATAGGTGTAGATGAAAGTGCTATACTCGAAAAGTTCATTCTGTACCACATGGACTTTATGAACAAATTGATTGATCTGTATGATAAAAGGAGAGAAGAAGTGTTAGAAGCAAGGAGACAATTTAAGATATCAAAACCAAGGAATAATCCACTTCCCATTGATCTTCTTGGGGAATGGGACAAAGATTGCACACTAGAATGGGTTACACAACAAATTCAAAATCAAAATAAAGGATGTAGGTATAGATTCAAACATAAGAGAAGATGAAATCGACATGTCTAGAGGATGTGAAAGAAAGGTACAGTTAGATTTTACAAAATATTATTTCCTAACAGTTTTGACACTATTTACTATTTTAATATTCATCATTATATTTGTTTTCACTGAAATAAATGGTTTTTCACAACTAAGGAAATATCCAGCAATGTGTGCCTATGGTTGACATTATCATGTAGAAAGTGTAGATGTAAAGAGATGATCCTTCGATTGTGGCATCATGGTTGACTTCAAGCAATCCAATTGATCAAGATCAAAAGATAAGAATATAATTGATGGGAATCTACAATATGTTGGGAAAATACAAGAGAATTATTGAGTTGGATAATCGCCCTTCAAAATTTTGTATTTTTAAGTGTAGATGGTATGAAGCATTTGAGAGGAAACAAAGACATGATACCCATAGTGGATTTTTTTCTATAAATTCCTCATGCTTCCTATCGGAGGATAAGGAGCCTTATGTTCTACCAATTCATTGTGAGTAGGTATTTCTTTAACTCAAATAAGAAGTGGTAATGATCATTAATCTATTAATTCATAGCTTATCATGAAAATATACATGTGTTTATTAATCAACAAAATTATTATAACATACATCTAATATATTTATGTCATTCATGTGCAGGTAATTTTCTATGTAGATATTTTGGACCCGAAATAGATATTTGTCATACATTATGATCCAAGATTAAGGCATGTATTTGATGATGCATTAGTGGATATTGAGAAAAATAATGATGGCCAACAAAATGAGAGAGAGGGATTAGATAAAATTGAATAAATTGACATCCATGATGATGTTGACGATGCTTATGTTCAGGCACAAGAAGACAACAATCTAGAGTTAGATGATGTTATGGAAGACAACAATATGGATGGTATAGAAAATGATTATCCAAATACATCTTGTAACAATATAGATGGTCTATAGTTAAATTTCAATCATGATGAAGATGATGAGGGTCAAGATGAGGATGATGATAATATTAAATTCTTGAAAGAACATATGCACATTGACAATGATACACTAGATGACATTGTAGAAAACAATAATGTTAATGACCAAGACTTCTAAATTTTCAAAATTATTTGCAATCCATTTTTTAAAAAGGATGATTCTTATGGCCTAAAATTTTAAATGCTTTAGTAATATTATTTTTTTCGATAAAAATTACCTATTGCAATATCCTTTAATTGTTCAATCTCTAGTATGAATTGTTCGTAGAAAAAATTAGGTTTGCTTGGATGCTTCTTCCATTCATTTTGTATCAACATATGTTCGTGAAGACAAAAAAGTTAATAAAATATTAATGCATGTAACTCACAATTATTTAAATAAGTAACTTTGTTATCTTTATTATTTTTAAATAGTTTCCATTTTTATGTTGAACATGTAACAAGGAAAAACAAGCTCAAATTTTCAAAAAAAAAAGCAGCTCTACCAACATCCTCAGTAAATGCTTTATTGTATCAACATATTCATTCACATAAGCACAATATTGAGGCTCAATAACTAATATTCATTTAAATATAAGAATAAATAAGTATGGAAAACATAAGAAAAATACAAAATGATAACACACTCATGGAGAATCTCTGATAATAAGATGTTATCCATTATATTGCTTTAATTGATATAAATTAATAACATAAGTCTTCAAATGATGATGATGATTTAAAACTAGGCCTTGGTTTCCAATTTATATAGGAAGCAACAAACTACAAGATTTTTACAAAAAGAGACAACCTTTCATAACTAATTCTTTTACTAACAACTATTTAATTAGCATAATTAAGGAAATAACAATACTTAAGACATTTTGACATATGGTTCCATTATTCAACATAGAAGACCTGTGATCATTGATCTAGAAAAATGTTCCTCTCCATGATGAATGTCCAAATACTCTCACCTCAGTGTCCTATTCTTTTGAATCACACAACTGTTTAATTAGCATAATTAAGGAAATACAAAGACTTAAGACATTTTGACATATGGTTCCATTATTGAAGGTAAAAGAACTGTGATCATTGATCTAGAAAATTCTTCCTCTCCATGATGAATTTCCAAATGCTCTTGCCTTAGTGTCCTATTATTTTGAAACCAAATACTTTTCCTCCCATTGATACATCGTAAAATCTGATGGCCACTTATATTCCTGGATCTTTGGCATGTTTTCAAGATGATTTTGTCATCGAATATCTACGAATTCCTTTGTATCATTGAAAAACTTTAGGTATCCCACATCAAGAACAATCAACCCATCCATGATCTGATTTAGCCTATGAAGATTGGTATCATCATCCTCATGTATATGAGTTACACACTTATGAATAACCTAACTAAATTTTTTATTCTACTTATCCAAGTCCTTCAAGTGATCACCATCTCTCATGATTTATGGTATATACCATTGTTTCAAGGTATGGAATAAATCCATTCTTGTTACAATATTTTTATCTTCAGCTTATATATACTAAAATTCATCAATAATCATCTTCACGGTTTGTTCAATTGGATTTAATGTTGTGGGAGCATCAAGACTTCTTTGTAAAAATTTACATAACTTAGCCAAAGTTTGGTGAATAGGCTACCACATTTTGAAGAAAGGATCTAATACAAGAATATGTGTCTTTATTTGATCCATTGCCTACTTAAGTGTTTTATAACTATCATGCATATTCTCTAGTTTATCCATAACTTATTTTATCCTGTGCTCAAGAATCTTCTCCATAACTTGAAAAATTCTCCTTTTCACTTCATCCTAGGTTTGATTGTTATCCTTCTCTACATCATCCACTTTCTTCTCTAGAGTTTTTACCTGTTTAGCAAAAATGTTCTTTAAAATATCCATTAGAGCAATAGGAGGCTTGTATAACACCATCTCCTTGCTTTATGAGGGTCTTTCTCCTCTTAATTATTCTTTCAATTTGACATTATCCATGAATCAGTTTATTGACTTCATCATTTAGGAACCTTTGTTCCTTTTCATACTCCTTGAATTTGTCTTCTAATCCCTTAATAGTTTTCTTGGTTGTTTTATTTTTCTAGCTAAGCTTTGAAACTCTTTAAGAGGTAGTCAATCTCTATGTTCAAGAATTATCAAAAATTAGTGGTCAACGGATAGGTTAAGCTTTTTAAGTCCTTACCCCTACTCTTTAGGCTCTGTGAAACCAAGGAGGGTGTTCCTATTTGTGTTCATATAATATTTCTTGCCTCAAGAACACTTCACACATAAATAAATTTCTACCAAATGCAAATAGATACCATTCACAAAGGGGTTGGCAAACCATTGAGCAAATAACCACCTAATGCTTGGAATATAGGTATTATGTGAGATTTGCATCTCAGAATGAATTGAATTTAAATTTTATAATGTTCTGACCTTGAATCCACATGTAGGTGCTTCCTGATTTTAGTTATTTAAAAGAACCCTAAATGAATTAGTGAGTGCCTCATCAAATTGGGCAGGAGTCACATAAGATTTAACCTTGATATCAATGAAGGAATCTCACAATGCCTTACATTAGAAGAATTCACAGTACTCAAAACAACACTCCTTATCAGATCCTTAGTATATTATCATGGATTTACAATCCATTTTCAAGCATTTTATTAACTCATTAAGTTAAAGCAAGAAAAAAAATCATACATTCAAATATACCATTGAAGACAAATGAAATAACCCTTGATAATTTCATTTATAACCTGTTACAACATACATAGGAGAGAAATTTCCTTAATTTTATAGATTTCTTTTGATATTAGTAATTTTATAACACCTATTATGACTACCTCATGTACATACCCTACCCAAAATAATTTTCTAGCTAAGTCATCCTAAATTTTGCATTATATGCATTTAGTGTATATCACCTAGACTTTTAGGATTAAAAAAATCTGACCCTAACAATGAGCCTTGAAATCTCCTTTATAGAATAGGAGAGCGACAAGCTTCTAGCTCATTACCATTACATTTCAACAAAATTTCATTTCAAATGATGAAATTTCATCTACATTTCATAATTCCCCACAATTGGATGCAATAATTCAATAAATAGGGGAATCAAAATGGTTACAACTCTTGTAACTAGTCGATACCACAAAACCATGAAAAAATACCATCAAGGCCCCATCGCCTTCATCCATGTTACACCCAAAAAGACACGGAATCAACACCAAAACTAAAGAAAAGAAACTAGCAAAGCACATCAACTAACAAAACTAGAGCTATCACCACATCCATGGTACAAATGGTCACTTTGTGTTTTAGCCTTAGTGAGATGCAAAAACACTGCATTATCCTTGTCTACCTCCCTCTTAACACTAGGAAAAAAACCAGAACACGGTGCCACCATGACAATAGGAGACACCACAAGGACCTCTTCATCAACACCAACTAGCTCATTCAAAGAAGCAAGGTAACTGCGATAGTCCAAGTTAGTCTCACAACTATCACTACCAGAGCCACCAATGATCTCAATGGGTGATTCCTGTTGCCCCAAAGAACCCTGACTGAACTTAGGCTTAGCCATTAATCCCTCACTGTGCTCCAAAAACCACTTCTCTTGTTCACAGCCTGTCACCTCCACATCTACAAATTTACCCTTAAGTTGAGGGCTGCTTCTAGTAAGACCTAGGAGGGGCCTTGTATCTTATTCTTTGGATTCATGAATTCCAAGAGTAGTGCTCTATTCATGTTGCTTTTTCTCCTCCTGAGAATTCCTCGTACTCATTCTCATAGACCTATGCAATAGTTAGCCATAATCGATTTGCTTTCTCATCTCATAGTCAAATTCAGAGCCCTTGTCGAACCACTTAATACAACAACACAAAATAATTCAGACTCTAAAATGATATGATCCAAAAGAACAACCATTAAGTATTTATCAAGAAAACTGATGTAGTAACCATCAATGCTCTAATTGTAGTACGATCAAGTGAGTGATCAGTGGCTGACACCAATTTAATCACTATTAATTTCTAGGTTCATGGAAAATTGCATATAATCCATCATGATTACCAGGAGATAACCACTCACACGCATAAAAATCAGGAAGATATCCATTGAAAATATTGTGCCATTAATATATGTCATTTACAGAGTTCAAACAGCCATCACATGGCTGGTTCAAAGCTTTGAAATTGGGCCATTGATGTATCGGTGAGTTGGCATATTGGACAACTTGGATCGAGTCAAATATCTTTGAAAATCCCATGTCATCACATCGTAGGCCTATCAGCCAATGACATAACTCCCATTCAGACAACAAGAACATCACTTGCGAGCCACAACCAACCACCTTGTGCCGCCAAGTGAGGCTACCTGTCACCCTTTCTCACACCTCGCAACAATTTTAAAGATATTATTTTAATCGTGTGTGGTTGGCGAAGAACGACCATAATTAATCCTCATTATCACAAGAAAATCATCCATTTGAAAGCCTTTTTTAATACAGCTGGCGAATTTGGACCGATTGGAACCGGCCCCATTACCATGCATGACAAGTAGTGACATATCGTGCACCTCACCACTCTTAAGTGATGTCACCAAAACTCTTGCGAGGCTAGTGGGGAACGGTCAAGATCAAAACCCATCAATCCAACGGCTCATAAACCTGCACAAGCGACAATGTTATTTATAAAAAGGGGGCCAGCCTAGGCAAATGGGGGAGAACCTTTAAGGCATAAAATTTTAGACATAAGTCTAAAAATCAAAAAATTCCCAACCCGAAATTAAGCGAAGATTAATATTAATTCCCAACATGGAAAAGACCAACAGGCTAGGTAAAGGGGCCGATAATGCACGACATAAAAGGCTCTTTGGATGACTTAAGCAACCGGCAACCCAAAGTAACAGGTCAATATGAAAACATAACATGAGGGTTCAAAAGGCATAAATATTTGAAACAAGGGAAATAAACCCCTAAATCCTAACGTTCAACCACTAACTCAGAAGGGTAATAGCCAGACAAGACATAGGATCAACCAATATTTGTAACCATTTTAAAAATCTCTATCAAGTTTCTCGAGTGAACATGGAAAAATGCATGGTCATTGTGGCTACCTCCAAAGGGGTGGTATCTTGTATTGTACTTACCATCACTACGCCTTTCATCCCTTGAATTACATCCAACAATTTTAGCTTCTATGTATTTTTCTATTTGATCCATATGGCCAGGGTTTCAATCTTTGGGTTATACCTATTGGCAACACAAGGACAAACAACTGAGAGGGGAGGGGTGAATCAGTTGTCACAAAATTTAAAATCTTATTAAACTTATTAACTTTTAATCTTAGATCTGATAATTAACAATGAAAGAATGAATCAACAACACATCAAAAACACTCATAACACTAAGATTTTTTTATGTGGAAACCCTATTAGGGGGAAAATTATGGTGGAGGTTAATCCACAAGTTATACCCTATTAAAGTATAAGGAGAATAAACTGAGGAATGTACATGAATTCAGGCACACTTCCTAGAGCTCACTACTAAAAGGAAGACTCACTATCTTACATAAAACTTTCAGATTAAATCCATCTGAAGAATTTGAACTGAGAAAGTAGCATCTGCTAATGCCTGAGTATAGTTTCAGTTAAGCACATGAACCCTTCTTCACCCTTCTTCACTCTTCTTCACACTCTACTCTACTTTTGAATGATCTGAACCTTATTCACACATAACATACACACACTTCTCATCTCTCTTTCTTGCACACTACTCAAATGAAGGAAAAATCACTTATAGATATCCACAATAAGAAATTACATTTCTTCATGTCGGCTTTAACAAAATAATAGAATGAATGCAATATACCGATGCTAAAAAATAAATATTATTAATACACATCAACCAAGGTCAACCACAACATGGTAGATACCCGAAACAATGTCCTCGAACAAAAAAAATGTTCAATTATTCTTCCTCGAAGATCCCCAACATGCTACAATCAGTCTGTCGGCCATGAACATGAAAAACATGAACACATAAAAGAAAATCTTGAATTACAAGCACAATGATCAATACAGACATGCAACACAGATAGAACATGATGTAGAAACATCCAAAAACACTTCAAGAACATACACAACTACTCAGATTATGAGATACACATTATCTTCTTCCATTAACACCATTTTTAGTACCAGAATAACTATCAGAATACAGAAGCTCATAACTTGATCAAATATTCATGGGCACCTTTGAGACTTACAGAGTAGAAACTAGATAGGCTTGAGAACAAACCCTTTAATTTGCAACTTATTACCATCAACATAATGAACTTTCCAACACATTGATCTTCACTTCTTCATAGACAACCTATAACATATCCTCAACATATACGGTCTTAAAGACATTAATTCTAATAGTGTTGTCATCAATGACAACCACATATCAGCAATACAACCAAAAAATCCAACAATCTCCCCCTTTGGCATTGATGACAACACATGATATGAAAAATACCATCAACACAACTAACTCTTCTCCAACAATCTCCCCCTTAGATATTTCTCTTATCTCCCTTAGTTATTTCAAGGTTTTTCAAACACAATGTTCTTCTCCCCCTATGGTTTTTCACATTAGTCTTCTTTCAATTTTTCACATTACTCTTCTCCCAGTTTTTCACATTACCCTTCTCCCCCTTTGACATCAATGGAAAAGGTACACAAGCTTTGAACCACATATCTAAATCATTTGACTACTCCCCCTGAGTAGCAACCACCACAACATCAATGTAAATCAAGATATGACAATGAATGCACGAACTGATGCAAAGACTATGCATCTTAGTTTTGATTAGGAGGGGTAATCACCCCTAACTTCCCTTTGAGATACTCAAAAGTATCCTTAGGAAAAGGCTTAGTAAAGATGTCTACAATATGTTCCTTAGTAGGCACATACTCATGTCTGACTTCCTCATCACTCACTTTGTCTCTCAAAAAGTGGTACTTGATAGATATATGCTTGGTCTTTGAATGAAGCACCAGATTCGTCGATATTTTTATAACACTTGAATTATCACAGAATATGGAAATAGGTTCATCATACACAACTTTGTTATATTTTAGCATCTACTTCATCCAAAATACTTGAGTACAATTTTTAGCGGGAACAACGTATTCTACCTCTACAATAGATAAAGAAATGACATTCTTATTTTTACTTAACCATGAAATCAACTTTTTCCCCAAGAAAAATGCACCACCACTAGTACTTTTCCTATCATTCACATCTCCTACCAAATCAGCATCAGTAAAGGCACTTAAAGTAAGATCATCATCTTTAGGGAACCATAGGACAAAATAAACTGTTCCCTTCAAGTATCTGAAAATTCTCTTCACAATAGTCACATGAGATTCCTTAGGATCGACTTAAAATCTAGTAACAATGCATACAACATTAATGATGTCTAGTCTAGTTTGAGTCAAATAAAGTAATCCACCAATCATTTATCTCTATCTAGTCTGATTTTCCTTCAGAGAGTCATCATCTTGTTTCAACTTACATCTAGTCACCATGGGTGTACCAACTGGCTTTAAATCTTCCATACCAATTTTTTTTAGCAATTCCTTCACATACTTGGACTGAGATATAAAGATTCCTTTATCTAACTAAGTAATTTGCAATCCCAAAAATAAATTTATTTCTTCAATCATTGACATCTCAAACTCATTATGCATCTCATTAACAAACTTCATGCACAAACCATCATCTCCTCCAAAAATGATATCATCAAGAAAGACTTACACAAAAAAATCTTTATCATCATCAATTTTGTAATAAAGATTACTATCAACAATACCTTTATTAAATCCAAACTTCAACAAATACTTATCGAATCTAGCATACCAAGCTCTAGGGGATTGCTTGAGTCCATACAATTCTTTCTTTAACTGAAAAACCATATATCCTTGATCAGTCAATTGAGTATACACCTCTTCTTCTAATTCACCATTTATAAATGTTGACTTGACATCCATCTGATAAACTTTGTAGTTTTTGTAAGTAGCATAAGAAAGAAACGGTCTCACAGCTTGAATTCTAGAAACAGGAGCAAAATTTTCTTCAAAGTCAATTTCTTCCATCTGAGAGTAAGCTTTGCATACCATTCTTGCTTTGTTTCTAATAAATTCACCTTGTTCAGTCAATTTGTTTCTAAAGACCCATTTGGTTCCAATTACATTTTTGTCTTTAGGTCTAGGAACAAGAATCTATGTATTATTCTTATCAATTTTTTGTAGTTGTTCTTTCATTTCTTTAATCTAATTTTCATGTTTGAATGCTTCATTGACATTACTTGGCTTATTCTTTGAAATTAAACAATATTCTACTACAATTCTTCTCCTAGGCTAGAC